>VZTE01003579.1:635201-711430 GCA_013397775.1 Eulacestoma nigropectus
CGGCTAATAAAACCTGCTGTGGTCCAAGGAAGGATACCCCTCCTCGTTCGTTCTTCGTCTCCGGGGTCTTTGGGCTTTCACCACCTCCTCCTCTGCCCTGAGGAGCGCGTGCAGCTGCCCGCTTGCGCGAAGCCCCAGCAGCGGCGGCTGCGGAACCGAAGGGGCGGAACTCGTGGCTGCAGGCTGAATCCTGGGTCGACTGCCTGGCCCTGACAAAGGGGTCTGGGGGCACCTAGCCCCGGTCGCGGATCCATTGCTCTTCTTTTGTTAGCAATAAATTAATATCTCTGAGCTTGTTTTCACATGACAGTATTTGATGAGTGATTTCCCTCTGTCCTTATCTTAACTCATGGACCCTTCAGTATATTTTCTCTCCCTTGTGCAGCTATGGAGGGGAGTGAGAGAGCAGCTCTCACAGGTGCCTGGCATCCAGTGTCAAGCAACTACATTTGTACACATGGTGCTGCCCATATTAACAGATGTGTGTTTCTAAGTGGTTTTTTTTCATCCATCTTTTCAGTAAGTCTTTTGAGAATCTCTTTCAAATTCTTTAAATCATTTTCCTTTATCAGTCATGTTTACTTAACTGATACAAAATAAGCTGATGAATGAAAGTAAGGCAGTTCTTACTAATTTTATTTTTTCTATGCCTCTATGAAATGGCTAGAAAGATTCACAGTTTTGTATTTGATATTTTAATATTGCCAAGTATGCAAGGGATTAAGGTAGAACAAACTTCTTCCGAGAAGCTAAAACAATGGTGAAAGGCAATGTCAGTCTATCTATAGGCAGTAAAAAACACCTAGAATATTGATTTTAAAGAATAAAAGTTTTAAATCAATGCAAGAGGTCAGAATAAATTGGATATGACTTTGACAGTGGCTGAATATATGATGAAGTTCAATTCCCCTGAACTGAATAGAGTTTGATACCACTGAAGTTAGGAAGAAGCCGTCATAGTGCCAACATTGGCACTCAAGAATGATTAGGAACATTCTGAGCTCTGTACTATCATGATAATCATAATCACCATCATAATCATCATCAATTACTCCTCAAAAGGGCCAATTAGCAGCTGCTTTACACAACAAAGTGATAGCAGTGTAAAGGGTGGGTTTTGTCCTGTCGGAAAGAACTTGCAGAAGACACCTCTAATCTTTTGCAGATTATTCTACCACTTTCTCTTAACTTCTGTTTTCCTTAATTTAATCCCACAGTTCTGCTGTATGTCCTATCAATGGGAGCTTATGTCATATTAATCAGTGCAGTAATCACACATGGGCAATAACTCTGCACTCCTTGAGGTGCAAAGTCAAAATCCTTTATTGCGCAGTGTGAATTCCCTAAATACCCCCACAAAACAGGATATAACATCATGTAAACAGGAAAGATGTTCACCACAGTGTCTCCCTATCACCTGGAGCAGTACACAGACATTGCCTATTATGGTAACAGGTAAACAATACCCTATAAGGTCACAAACTACAATCTTCACTTCTCACAGGTCCAGCTTTGTCCACAAGCCACAAAACTCTCTCCACCCATCCCCAGTGACCTGGATACAGTCCCAGGGTCACCTCTGGGCCCAGGAAAGAGGCTATCTCTCCGGCCTTCCGGGCTTATCTCTCTATCACCACATAGTGTCATCCAACAAATCAGTACTTCCCCGTCTGCACTGCTCATGCATTCCAGATTCCAACAAGTGATTAAAAGAGACCAATAGGATCCATCAAGTTGCTGTGTTAGTTGATTTATGTTTCCATGTTCAGACTTCTGGAATCATTGAGTTTAGCTGATTAAAGTGTCACAGTAATTCCTGGCTTACTCAGTAGTTACTGAGCTGTGCAGTACTTGACAGAGATAGAAGATTCATGCTGTTGAGAATGGCTAGTGGAATTTCAAAATTTGAAAAATCAGAGCAGGCTTTTAATGAACATTGGCAGTCTGGACTTATGTCCCCCTGTACTCAGCACTGGGAAGTCCATGCCCCGAATCCTTTGTTCAGTTTTGGGCCCCTCACTACAAGAGGGACATTGATGGAGCTCTGAGCAACCTGGTCTAGCAAAAGGTATCCATTTCCAAGGCACAAGGGTTGTAACTAGATGATTTATAAGATCCATTCCAAGCCAGGCTACTCTATGATTCTATGATTGAGGTTCTGGAGTGTATCTAGGGAAGGGCAAATTAAGCTGGTGAAGCTGGGGCACAAATCTTATGAGAAGCAACTGAAAGTAGTCTAGAAAAAGAGAGGCTCAGGGGAGATCTTATTACTTTCTGCAGCTGACTGAAGGTTGTAGCCAGGTGCGGGTTGGCCTCTTCTCCCATGTAACAAGGGATAGGATAAGAGAAAATGGCCTCGAGTTATGCCAGGGGAGGTTTGTTTGGATATTAGGTAATATTTCTTCACTGAAAAACTGATCAGGCATTGGAACAAGTTGCTTAGGGAAGTAGTGGAGTCATACCTGGAAGTGTTCGAAAATCTTGTGGATGTGGCACTTAGGGATTTATGGATTTACTGGTGGATCTGTCAGTGTTAGGTTAAGGGTTGGACTTGATGGGCTTAGAGGGCTTTTCCAACCTTAATGATTCTATGATTCTTTCCATCTGTTTTATGGATGGCTTTTTATTAACTTTGCTAATCTAATAAAAACTTTGAGTCATATGTTTAATACTGCTCTGCTGTCATTACCAGCTTTATGAATAGTTAAGAAAACTCTATTTAGTTTCAAATCTTAGAACTTATTGTAAACAGAAAATGTTTCATTTGTTATATATCTCAATTTGATGGTTAGCAAACACTATATTGTATTTGCATAAATTGGATGTAATATTAAACATTTCAGTTGTCTGAATATGTTTGGGTATGAATAATATATAATCAGATTTAGCAAGGCATGAATCAAGAAAAGATTGAAAAGGGAATTCTGAGGCTAATAATAATAATAAGTACACAATTTACTGTGAAAAAAGATCTTTTTTTTCTAAATTGAAAACTTGATCTTAAAAAATTCTGGATTTGAAATCTGAAAAATACTTTCAACAACACTTGTTATTTAACACTTGATAAAAAATATAAGAAAATGAGGAAGAGAATATTAAAAAGTTAGTCATAAATACTAAAGAAGCATAGATCAAAATAAAGCAGAGAAATAAGATACAAAAGATGGAAAATATCAACAAGCAATATTAAATTAACACAGTTGTGAAACAGTGATTACTTTTTAAAAGAAACATCTCTGCTTCTTATGACTGAGAACCATGTCAAAATATCTTTATTTTTCAAAGAACTGTTTCTCTTTTGAAGTCCAAACCTCTCAAATTTATTCTGTTTTGATGGCGGCTTTTTTGGTTTTGTTTTTTTGTTTGTTTTTTTCCTGGATTATCCATGAAGTCTATGAGTTGATTTTAAAGCCTTTCTAAATGTTGTGCTCTGTTTTAGATGGTCAAGTTTTGAAAAGAAGGTTGTGGCAGTTCTTCGTAGAGTGAGTCTGCTCAATGGAGCAGTGCTTATGTTGTGACTAGCACAGGTGGCAGTGTTTGGGGTTGAAGTCTCCTGTTGAACTTGACAGCTATGAGAAATTCATTCAGCTAAGCGTATACATTGCATGGGCTGGTGGAATAAGAGGTAAATTAACACAGGAGTCTCTTAGCAAGAACATAAGGAACTTGAAAGTCTGAATCTGTAAAATATAAAAAAAACAAAACAATAATGTTAATTATAGTATCTATTAATGATAAAAATAGAAAATTGATGATCTGTTAATGAAATACATAAGTAAACTCATGTATAATGGAGTATTCAAAGCCGAAGTGGTTAGAGGACAAAGAGGTTTTTATCTTCTACAAGTCATAAAAAGCCAGAAAAATGCATGATTATTTCCCACTTGGATAAATAAAGCCTAGAGACATTAATGCTGTTGATGTTCATACTATTTTCATTAACAGTGGGGAATTTGTTTCATTTGATTTCTCAAAAAATGCAATTTAAGACCATTTCTTTCATGCACATGTCACATGCTGACTTCAAAGGGAAAGGAACAAAGAGATCCAGACATCTTCTATTCTTTAAATTTTGTTCATTTCTCTTTTTCTTCTCTGGCCACAGATATTTTTATACATGGTTATTTTCATTCCTATGTTGTTGTTATCTGATAGTTCATTATTTACTTTTTATATCACTTTGTGAGGTCAGTATTGAACATATAATTTAAAATATACAGGTATTAAAGGCCGAAAACAGTTTTTCACATCCTATGTGGCATATGGTTGCATGTTATGAATTTTTTCAGGCCTCTGGGCTATTTTGAAAGTATATAAAAACCTTACAGTAGCCATTTCCTGAGAGTTTTCTCAGAGAATGAGTCCCTGAGCCAAGCAAATGTCCAAAGTTCAAGAGATTAATTAGCACTGATGACTTAGAGGTGGATCAGACAGTAAGTACTATACAGGAGTTAATTATGTACAGCCTGGCTTAGGTGAGCTCATCAACTTGAAGGAGATGGAAGTTCCCCTTGAAAGTCAGTGAATTGTACTGAACATAAGCTAATACAGCTCTTTCAGGGAAGTTCAGCTGCTGAGTCTCGTTATATCCAGGCCTCCCAAAGCAGGTTCCTTAACAACTAAAATGAACAAAGGTCTGCTGAGTAGGAGCCAAAATGAGTGATGAGGAAGAAAACAACATGAAAACAGAATGGTTGCTTTGTTTCCTGTTGCCTGTTGTTCACAGATTAAAAAGCTTCAGAGTAGGATGGTGGCCAGAAAACACAGTGATTTGAGTTGTTTTGGTTGAACTGGAAAACAACCAAATAGCTCCCAAAGTACAGAACCTGCAGGAGGGATTTAGGTTTTCTTCTGTATTTACATCTAGATGCATGTTTAGTCTAGTCTCTAAAAGGGAAATATCAAAAATCTAAATTGAGCATAAGAATATATTTAAGGTTGTGAAGTTCCAAAACATTTGGATAGATGCATGCAAACAAAATTATATAAAATACCCAACCAAGACCAAAGAAAGTGTAGACTAGTAAATGAGACTACAAAGTGTGTACTGGTATTATTATGATGCCTCTCATCCAGAGAAGCTGTTGAATAAGTTATCCAGAGTAGTTTAAAAGGAAGAATATTCCCATGTCAAGAATATTT
Organism: Eulacestoma nigropectus; assembly: GCA_013397775.1. Classification (NCBI taxonomy): domain Eukaryota; kingdom Metazoa; phylum Chordata; class Aves; order Passeriformes; genus Eulacestoma; species Eulacestoma nigropectus. Next base: position 640,344 of record VZTE01003579.1, read on the forward strand.
TGGTGGAGTATTTAATTATAAAGCAACTGCCTACAAGAGACTTAAGAGATTTCAGTTTGATTAAATAGTATTTTTAACAACATGATCCTATTTTCAAACCAGGACACCTTCTCATATTTTTCCCCTTTCTACACATCCAACAGGTAAATTGTGTAAGTTGTTTATTATTATTGTTGTTATCATTATTATTGTTGTTATCATTATTATTATTGAAATGTTTCTTTATAGACAGTGGCTCTGCCTGCTCCTGTTTTGTCTTAATGGTAGTAAACTATTTTCGGTAACAGTTTCTGGAAGAGTTGAGACATTTCTCTTATGACATACCACACTGAGAGCTTCACAGCCCAAAGAAAGACTTTTCAGAGCACAGTAAGTACTTACTCAATTTACGCACATGCCTTTCAAGGAGTGTTTAGACAACTATTTAATTCCTCTAGAAGCATTGAATTGGAATAAGATTTTCCCATTCAAGAACTTTCATTAATATTAAGGTTGACCAACATTGTTACATCACCAGTTTCAAGGGTGATTTTTAACAGACTGTATATTTCTGAGACTATTTATAAATAGATATAGAGAAATCAGAGTATATATAGCTATATAGGGCTCCAGGGCAACCAGGTAGGAGTTTGAATTCTAGTCATATGAGAAGAAAAAAAGTAATAAGAATGATAGGCTTTTTGTGTTGGGTTTGTATTTTTTGGTGTGTGGTTTTTTCTTTTTTATTGTATCATCTCATCAGCCTGCTAATCTGAGCTCTTGTGGCCGTTAGAGCATTCATACCAATGAATGACAGGGTGTACAGAATAATTTCAAAACAAACTCAAGTTTGGTTTAAAGGCCTTAGTGAAGGCATACTTTAATGTTGACATATTAATAAAGGCATTTTAAAAACTGAGAAGACCAGCAAGATCCAAGAACAAACCATTTTTTATTCCAGAAATATCGGATTTCTTGATCAAGGTAAGATGTACCTTACCTTATTGATGTTCATTGATTATACTGTAGTTGCAATCTCCACGTTGTGAGTTAGCTCTCTGCTCCCAGAGCTACAAGCTCGGCAAGGGAAGGGAGCTGTCATGACTGGCACATTTTCCAGAAAGCAGAATAGAAAAAGCCAGTAATTGCAAGTTTGTCTTGATGTATTTTAAAAATCTAAAATTTGCCATATTTTTCTTGATTATTTATAATTAGCCAATTGCTGAATTGTCATTCAAAATAACAATATTTGCTAATTTAAAAGGTCTATACTTTTAAAAGATGAGCAATTTCTATGGAAAAGGATATCAGAACCTGAAATAGAAATGAGCTATGCATTGACAGCTTTTTTTTTTATTTTTTCCCCCTGTTAATTCAGTGACATTAGTTCACGTTTATTTGACTCCTTTCCTTTATCCCTTTCTGTTTCATCTTCCTCCAAACTTAGCAATTACTTGAAAACAACCATGAGCACCTTGCTTACGGAGCTGGAATTACCAGAGGGGCTCCTGAGGGTTTTCCATCATCTTGCCCTGTAGATCCCATTAAAGAGGAGCTGCACAGCATATGTCTCTCAAACCTCAAAATGTATCTGGAGTCGTACCTTTTGATTTCAAGGCTGTTGTGAATTTTGTCATAAAAAATCAGATAAATAGAGCTTGAGATTCTTGTCTTTTGGCAAAGTTTTATATCTTGCTGGTGCTCTACATTTAGGGTGGGGACGAAAACAAAGGAAAGGAAAGCCAAAACATGATAAATCTAACCAGCTGTTCCAGCGGGTGGAGGTGGGGAGGGCTGGGGGTGTGAGAGGTGGTGAATCCTTTGCTGACCCCACAGGCAATTAGCTTACAATGGTTAGTTAGGCACTTCATTAGTTTCTCTCTGCTAGAAAACATTGCTGTCTTCTCAACAAACCCACACACCATGCGCTCTTATTAGCTAATTACTACTATATTTCTGTCTTATCCTATCTCACAAATGATATTAGAAAGTAGATAATGCCACAAATCTTCAAACCAACTTTCACAATCAAATGGTCTGTTCAAATTCTCCTTTGGGCTTCATGTAAGTACAAAGGCCCCGTTGCTTTGTGTATATTCCTATATTACATCTGACAAGTACCTCATTATGCTGAGACATTTCAATTGGTTATTTTGACACAGGTGATCAAAAGACTTTTTTAGAAACTGAAACTGAAATTCTTAAATCTCCAGGGCAGTGTGGATCAGGGTGGTGAGGAACGGGGCTCAGCCTCTTCAGTAAATTTTATCCCTATTTTCATTCCTCGGGGTGCAGTTTAGACAGTTCTCAGGGATCTGTTTTGAATGCTGCTGGGCAAAAATTGGTGAATTTTGATTTTTATTTATTTTGATGCATTGTAGTCCCAGTTTTTGTATTGTGGACTGGCTTATTGTTTAGTTTCAGCTACAGAATGCTTAAGGTTTTGGTCTTTCTTTTAATAGGACATTTTGACACATTGCAACCAATGTAAAATTAAATTTCATATAATTTATTTATACACAAGCAGTATAGAAAATACAACATTTTTTTTGTCATTCAAGTACTTTTACCCACATTTATTTTGTTTCCATATCTATCTTTTTAATGCTTAAACAGTTCTTTCTGCCTGATTTCAGTGAAATATATACTGACGCATTACTCCTTTTTGCACCTCAGGAACTACTCCAATTAAGATCAGTTCATGCTAGTGAAGGACAACTCTCAAAAGATTCAAATCAGATCAATCATGCATTTTTTAATGCTTACACAAATATTAGCTATTCAAAAATAAAACCTGTCTAGCAGTTTCAAAAGTAAAAATTTTCTCATGAGAATTTTGGGTATTTCTAACTCTATTTGCAGCCAAAAATGCTATAAATTCTCACTTTTAAATAACATTTACTTGCAATCCCTTACAACTCAACATTTTAGAAATTCTAAAAAGGAAGCTGACAAAAAGTTGCTTACATATGTGAAAGCTCTCTTCAAAATGGAAGTAGCTGTTCTAAGTTTTGTGGGGTTTTTTGTTATTTTTGGGGGGGGGTTTTCCTATGATGAATTTTTTTCCAGCAACAATTTTGTTTCCAATTCTGCCTTACTGGTTTTCTACCCTGTTGTGTTTACAATCAGCTTGGTCTACTGAACATACACTGACAGAAATTCCTGGTCTATATTAGAATTAATTCTTACTATTTTTTTAAGCAATATGTAGCTATTTTTAGTGATTAAAACCGTTGGAATTAGGTTAGTTCAAAACATAATTTTTAAAATTTGTAATTGGATTTTTCTTCATTCAAACATAATACAAATCAAAAATATAACTACAGCAAACCAAAATATTTAGTCTGTCTACATATGAAGCAAAAAGGCAGCCTTATTTGATCTCATACAGCATGTTTTCTATGAATGTATTTGCTCTGAAAAGCTCAGAGATCCTGTTCTCTAGACACATACAGAGGTTTCATCTTTGATCAGGACGCGATTAAAAGATTTGCATAGCCTGTTTAATTAACTTCTTTCATCATTGGCCATGACTTCAATAATTTGCAGCAGCTTAAATTTCAGAGGTGTGCTTGTGTGTTTGTTTGTTTGTTTTTCACCCAATGTAAAACAACAACACACACCCTTCCTGGATAATTAGCATTCTGCCATCTCATCAGATTATTGTCCTTCTGGGGAGGAAAGGCTGAAAGGCTGTTTGAGAAGCCCTGAAGGGCAGGGAGAAGGAACACTGCCACCTACTGAGGTACCTCTCACCAGCCCACCCCCGGACTCGTTCTCACAGTAACAACCTGAAGCTGCTCGCGCCAAGAGCTGCTGCATCGCCCTTGCCCTGGCAGCGTAATTGCCATGTAGAATTGTCAAATGTCCCGAAGCTACTCCTATTTACATTATAAAAATTCATGAACGTCAGCAAACTCCTCGCTTTCCCTTTTTCTGGGCTCATTTTGCTGGTTGGGTAGTTCACCTAAATGTGTGTGGCAAAGCTAAAAGGAAAACGCATATGTAATGATAACTTCTCCGTGCTACTTCCTTTAGAAGATATGGCATACAAGTGTGAGAAATTTTCTTGGCACTTACCCCAAAGACATGTGTCTGACCAATATGTTAGCAGGCATCAGGCCATTTGGCAGATCGACTTGAGCATACTTAGCCAAAAAAATACGCTCATTGACTATATTTTGAAGACATAATATTCATCTGAGGAATTAAACATGGATCTTAGGCAATGAGACTTTCCACAGCCATGACAGAGATAGATAAATAACTCAAAGCCCAGTGATTTAAAATATACAATTTCAAATTTATTCCAAGACAAAATTATATTTTTGCTGCCTAATTTGACTTAGAAAATGGACTCTTGAAAGGGGGTCTTTGAGGAATATATTACCTCTTGTAATGTTGAGATTTTCTGACACTTTCTAATAAAAAAATCACAATCAACATCATTCTCTATGTAGCCATGCTTGCAAATAATATTTACAGTTAGTTTAGGTAAATATTCAACAATATGAAAAAAAATCAGATTGACATAATAAAAAAAAAAATCAACCAAAGTGCCTCTTCTGTAGAGCATGTGACAGTGCCTCATTTAGTTCATTTTTGTTTGTTAAGAGCATGTCTTCAAAGTAAATGATACAATGCTCACTGACTTTAAAAAGTTCTAGTGGAAGCACAGGGTAATTATCCCACCTAGATTTTGTTTTCTGCTGTAATTAAAACAGTCTTTCACATTTCCATATGAATCTTTGAAAATTGTTTTGGCTAAAAACTTGAATTGTTTGATATTACACTGTACTGTCTCTGGGAAAGCTCTCCATCACCCTTACGTACTTAGCATTGTCACTTTATAGCAAATGTACTCTTCCTTTTTTTGTCACTCATTATGTTGTTATTGTATCAAACTATTTAACTTCATTAGCCTAATTTACTGTTTGCAATGTTACTTTCTTTACAGAAGAAATGTTTTATAACTTCCATGTTTATATTTACATTTTTTTATATCTAATATAATATCTGAGTTTGGTAATAACTTCACAGAATTTAAAGTTTTTCACTATGATTGACAAGGCTGTGACTTGCTGTTTAGATTCTCTTTTTGTCTAGGGTATTTATATGTTTCCGTATATATTTGCTTTTGGAGTGATTGTGTCATCTTGAATGAATATGATAAATTCAATAACTGAGCAGATGTACAGAGAGTTTAGCAGACATACATACATTTTCATAGATGAGGTAAACCACATCCATTTCATTACTGGAAAATTGTCCAGGAAAAAGAAAAAAGAGAAAAGAACAAAAAGAGGCCAAAGTCCCTTAACATTAGAAAACTTTTATAATACTTAGCTTTGAAGAGCTGGAATTAACTATTGAAAAAGAAACATCCTTGAATCTGACAGGGCATAGGTTTTGTGTATTACAATTACTGTCGCTGGGTGAATTTGACTAAGCCATTCTTAATCATATAATAAAATTGAGAGAGATCATAATTTAACTTTAAAGTCTGAACATGCTAATGTATCATTTCCTATCTTCAAGACATGCAACAATCATTTCCACATATGCAAATATTTTAGCATTCACTTTGTCTTCTGAAAACAGCATTCGCGGCAGTCATCTGGGTCATTCTTGGATTGAAATGACAAGAACAGTAGATCACAGTAGTGCTCATTTTGAAAATATCAGATCTTGGAAAACTAGAAATTTGTACTGTAACAACTCAGGGTTTTTAGCTCTTCCACAAGATGTATGAGTCACAAACATCAATGGAGTGAGTGAGGCTCTATAGAAGGCAATTGGTGTGACAAGGCAATGCTGTCTCACTCCCTGCCTGTCTCAGGACATGCAGTGGAACACAGGGTTCTGCAGGGATCATTGAATGGGCTCTGAGGAAGCTGGGCTTTTTTTACACGGTGATGTGATGCCCCACTGAAAGATAATCATTTGGATCAGGGAAGCAGTACAAACGTGCCAGTTAATTAGCTCAGCTCTCAGTTTACACAGCTGCACTGCTCCAGGTTAAGTAGGATGATGTACTGTATGGTGTAGGTATGCTCTTGGGACTCTCCTCAGAAGACGCCTAACCCTGATTTCTTCTTTCAAGAGAGTCACCTAAGCAATTCTTCAAATACCATACAGTTATCAGTCCTTTCAAAAAGCAATTGGAGCAGTTGTTACAGGTTGAAAACCCCCACTGCTATGCACAGATCGATAGTTACCATCATATTAAAAAGAAAACTGGGAGAATTTAATTTCAGTACCTACCCTGCTCATATTAAGACATATTAAAGGGAGAGACTTCAACAATAGGAACTAACTATAACTTCAGACTACTTGTGGACAGTGCTTATTTGCTTTCCATCATTGAATTTTCTCCAATTTATATGAAATAACTCATTTCCACCAGTGCAGGTTTCCCAGCAGGCTTCTGCCTCCTTCCAGGTGAATGCCCTAGCCGTTCAGGCAGAAGGTAAAATTAGAGACAGGAATGAGAGACAATATAGTCATCTATTTCCAGGATGTTAAACAAAATAAATCCCTAGTTTTGTCAACTATAAATTTTATCACAATGGATACAGTGGTATTCAGCTGAATCAGCCTTGCAAATTCCCACATAAGTTCTTTTGTTACTTACATGAGACCCATGAGACACTTCCAGGTCCTGCTATGGTCAAATCTATATTAAACACTTAAACATAGTCATCAGAACAAAAAATATTATATGCAGTTTAAATGCCTGACATTTACATTGAAGCTCTGCAGACACTTCTATTCAAAATGTAAAAACGGGGGGTTCTCAGTTTTCATTGTCTTTATTTATGAAACTGTGTCCCTGCTTTTTTTTTGTGTTCTCCCCAGTGTGATTGCTGAAGAGTTCCTAGAGGCACACAGCTTTACAAATACTTCCCACAGCAATGTCATGATATTAGGTGCTTTGAGCAGGAAAGGGTTCTCAGTGTGTCCCCTGTATTGGTGCCATCAAATTTTCTTGTGAAACACAAGCTAGGCTTTTATAGAAAGAGAGAGAGAGAAAGAGGGAGAGGAAGAAAGCTGGGGATAGATAAAACATAAATTATTCATGGAACCAGTTTGGATTTTGGAAAAAAATGAGGGCTGGAGAAGGGACAAAACCTACATGACATTTCAAGGTCTTCTTCTGCCTATTCTGCGACACTTAAAAACTGGCTCATTTTCACGGAGAGTATGTGCATGAGGGGTGTGAGGACTTAAGGTTCTCCATAGATTCCCGCTGCAGAAGAAGAGTCCAGCTGCTTGTTCTTGGCTTGGTTTGTGTTCTCTCTTGTTTGTTTATATTTCCAGGGCCCTTCCTAGTAGGAATGTCTGGGTCTCCTCCCCACCCCTCCCCTCCCACTCTCTTCCCTTCCCTCTGTAGCAGGGGAAAGGACACATTTTATCCTTCTTTGTCATAACTCTAGAGCACTGTTTATTGTCCACACTGATTTCATTTTCAAGTCTAACTTCTTGATTTATAAGCTCAGATCTCTTGTTTCAAAAATAGAGATTTCTCTGAGCCATAAGTTTATTGTCTGAAAAGACTATTTATTTACAAAATACTGATTTCAAAGAGAATCATCTGATACTACGATCAGTAGTAGCATCTTTTTTAGACTAATCTTTTTAAATTTGGTAGAAATAAGAAGTATTCTTTTTAACTATAAAATACCTGCTAGTCATTTGGGACAAAAATCTTAAATTTGCATTCAAGTTTCAGGACAAATTTAACCTGACATGTGATGGAAGGCTGTTTTCTAGTAAAATAGCTATTTGTTCACCTGGAAGATGTGTGTTTCTTGATTCTAAATGAAATTGTCATATGGTTTGTCTGAGGATAAAATACAGTACCAGAATTCATGTGGAAAAGTGGAAAAGCTGTTAACTGTATTCAAATAATTTAGCTTTGCAAACCCAAGACAATCACTTCTCAACATCAAAGAGCCCAGTATAAGCTATGTTATATAGAGCAGTAATTAGACAAGAGCGTAGCATTCCCTGATGTAAAACATATTGGAATCTTAGCCTCTAAATATAGCAACAGTTTCCAAATGTCTGGCTAAGGACTAATGTTAACAGTGTGGTTTTCTTTCCCCTGTCCCTTTTCCTTGCCAAGGAAACATTCTTATCTATGGCAACATTCAGAATTGAACCATACTTGCTTATTTTGTACATACAACTATTTTCATTTATAGTGATAGAAGAGAAGGTATCACTACTGGAGCTATAAATCAGCACAGCTCCTTCCTTCAGTGGTTTTGGTGGAACTTGTGGTGGATTAACCTTGGTTGGCTGCCAGACCCTCACTCAGCCACTCTATCACTCCCCCTCCTCAACAGGACAGGAGGGAAAGAAACAAGATGGAAAAGCTTGTGGTTGAGATAAAGGCAGGGATATCACTTAGTAGTTACTGGCATGGGCAGAGCAGACTCAACCTGGGGAAAAATAATTTATTGCCATTTAAATGGTGTATGATGGTGAGAAAGAAAAATGAAAAACATCTCGTCCCCCATTCCCTTTTCTTCCCAGGCTCTACTTCAGTCTTTCATTCCTGACTCTTCCATTATTTCCTCAAAACATGTCCCAGGAGGATGGGAATGGTGGCTTGCAGTCAAGTCATAACACAGTCTAGTCTCTGATTCTCCTTTGCCCTCACACATTTTCCTACTCCAGCATGTGTTCATTCCACAAGGTACAGTCCTTTAAGGACAGACTTATGCATGGGTTTCTCTCCCTGGGCTACAGCTCCAGCCAGAAAACCTTCTCTTGTGTTAACTGTTCAGGCTACAAGGGAACAACCTGCCTCACTATAGTCTTCTTTATGGACTGCAGGGGAACTTCTGCTCCAGCATCTGGAGCACCTCCTTGTCTTCCTTGTTCTCTGACTGGGAGTCTGCAGGGTTATTTCTCATATTTTTGTCACTTCTGTCTCTCACAACTGCTCCACATTGTTTTTTACCTTTTTTTAACCACATTTTCACCAAAGCATCACCAGATCAGCTGACAGGCTGAGCTATGCCCTGTAGACTGGCTGTGTCTGACAAAAGGCAGAACCTGGCCCTTCTCACAGAGGCCACCCCTGCAGACCCCTGCTCTAACACCTTGGCACATTAACCAAATACAGAAGCATCCTTGAGAACATCAGCTAACAATTTTGAACGAAATTTGTTTTCATCAAAGAAGATTTTCTTCACATCCCATTAAGTGTTGTAATTCCATTTATTTAGGTAGGTAAGGCTCAATTTTTACTGTCACTAATGTGAAAATAAGTGTTCAGCTCCTAATTGCGACTTCTTTAATTTCCCTTATTTTCTTTTCTGTTACTTTTTAATTCTAAACTTAGTGTTTCTTCTGCATCTTGTACAGCAGAAACTGATGTAGGCACTGGCAACAGAACAAAAAAATGCTATGAGTACCTGGTTCTTATAAAAGTAAGAAACATGGCATGTAGACAAAAGCTCTTTGGAGCTTCTGATAACAGCCCTAGCACTGCCTTCAGGTTGCAAATACAGAGCATTTCACATGATAGGGTGAGTCATCCATTTCAACGGAGCTTCCAGAACTTGTAAGGGCTTATTCAAGAGGAAAGTACCAAAATCAGAAAACTTCTGTTAGTCTCTAAAATAAAGTAAGCTTTTCTGATTTCAGCTTTGTCATCACGATTATTTTTGAGACAGGCTTGTTAAACCTGGAGAGAAAACTACAAGACTCTGTTCTTCCTCCTACTGATCAACATCATCATCAATAAAAGCACTGCCATGTCACTTCTAGATGTTAACGCTTCTAAAATAAGGTTTGAATTTTAAACATTTTCTAATGTCCATCCCTAAACAGCAGAGCCTACCAAAAAGTGTGTATTTTGCTTTTATTTAAGTTAATGGGTCTAGATTTAAGGCTATACATAAGTATTTGGATTGATACAAGTCATCATATTTTTTTCTTTTAGTTATAGATAAATAACAACTTCAGGGGAAACTCTCTTCTCACTTATTTTGATGTTCTTTACACTTAATTTCATGAGACTTTCCTTTGTTACTCCAGATTTATCTCAATATATCTAAAAGCAGCAGTTGACTCTTACAAATTGACACAGAAATAAAAGCAAACACAATTTAGTTGCCAGCCTGAAAAGCTGTTGCCAAATATTTATTGAAAAGAAGAGTTAATTTTTCTAATCTTTCTTCTTACTTCTTCTAGAACAGGGAAGAGGATATAGTGGGAAATATGGCATTGCTGTTTATAAAGAAAAACATGTTGGCAACATGGGGATTAATATTCATTTTCCTCCCAGAAACAGACCCACTTATATTCTCTTGGAGCTCTGTGGATACATTTATGTAATATAAATACCTTAAAGAAAGACAAATGAAACTATTATATCAGTGAGAAGGTCTTGAAGTTATGGCAGAATTTATAAAAATATGTCTGAAACTTCCAATTTTTCTACAGTGCTACAGGTAAATAACCACTTAATGGGAGAAGGGATTTTGACAAAGATTGGTAACTAAAACCAAATCAGCAGTATTAATACATTGGCTTGATGAAAAAGCAGAAAGACACGGGGGTCTTTTTTTTTCTTTTTTAAGATTTTGATGGTCTTATATTTATTTTAGTTTGTTGTTTCTTTTGGCTTTGGTTATGTGTGTGTGTGTGTTTGTTGATGTTTGTAATGATAATTGCCTTTCCTGGTAGTGTTTATTTTTAATGAGCCCCTCAGAATGGAGCATAAATACTGTAAAATCACAAAGGTAATTATTCTCATCTACTTATAAAGGAATACTGAACAAAAAAATAAACAGGACATTGGTGAATTTAGGACTTAAATGAAGCTTGATAAATTATCCAAAATAGTCTTTAAGATCACAGATCTGGGGTGAAGATGGGTTTCACTTCTATAAAATTATTCAAAATAGCATCTTGAGACAACAGCTACATTTTCTAAACACTTCTAGTTCCACTCCTGTTGGAATCTGAAAGCCACAGTCCATACTGAGAGCCTCCATACCTGAGAAGATACCCAAACAACCTTGAAGTCAGGTTGTGTATCTCTATTATAGTACAAGTTCAAGTCCTACAAAAAAGGACCAGCTAGACCATATAGAGAACTGCTGTTGCAGCTATATTGCTTCTTTAAGAAGCTATTTGTACTTATTTGAGGGTTCTCAGAGTATAAACATAGGGTGTAAAGTAGCCCAGGAAAGAAGGTGCATGAGCTCCTGTACCAGCACTGAGGGGGCAGTACAGAGGTCAGAGACAAGGAAATTATGTGAAAGCCCTTGAGGTTGTCAGCATAGGTTTATGCTCTTAAACTAATCAGCAGGAGCAAATGCCTCCAGACGCTCAATCACTGCGTATTAGCAGAATAGCTGAGAGCCTGTTTTGCATATAACACTCCCAAACAATGTCCAGGTACAAACCAGGATTTACTACAAGGGAGTGAGCATTGCCAGTAGGTAAAACACATTCAGGCAAAATGTATTGATGACTAGGAAAGTTTGATAGCACAGATGTGGAACGTTGCTGGTCTCAAGGGCAAGGAATGGTGCACTAAATCGACTAGTACAGCCATAGATCACTTTAAAACAATTAAGTAATTGCACAATAAATTCCATATATAAGAGGAAATTACTCAATTTCTTACATTTTCTTTAAAGTTACTAGGCCAATGGAAGCTGGGTCCTAAGATTTGGGGCCAATTTTTAAGTAATTGCACAATGAATTCCATATATAAGAGGAATTTATGCAATTTCTTACATTTTCTTTAAAGTTACTAGGCCAATGGAAGCTGGGTCCTAAGATTTGGGGCCAATTTTTAAGTAATTGCACAATGAATTCCATATATAAGAGGAATTTATGCAATTTCTTACATTTTCTTTAAAGTTACTAGGTCAATGGAAGCTAGTTCCTAAGATCTGGGGCCAATTTCAAGTCACTGTACCTTGTCATTCACCACTACCTGTACTGTGTAATTAATATCCTACTTCCCAGAGACATAGGTCAATTATTTTAAATGTTATTTCTTTATAGATTTACATAAAGAGTATATCTGCATTAAATGAATATATAGGGAGGTATAAATCTGTATATATTCATATACATCAAATATAAAATAGTATTTATAAATGCATAAATACATAACTCCATAGTTATGTCAAATTAGTGTCAAGAAGTAAAACATTAGTTCCTGGATCTTCTCTCAGATCCAATCTGCACCCACTGTACCACAGAGGTTGTAGAGGAAAAAATTTGTTCTATTAATTCTTGAAAGTAGTAGCTACAACATGCTGGTAACTTCAATACTCTTCTTCATTGAAGGGGTTTTCATTGCTCTCTACTAAGGACCTAGCATTCATGTCTCTGAGGTGTATTGCCTTCAGTGTTACTTTCTGTGATGCAGTAGAGGAAGGTAGAGAGCTCTCATCATAACAGCGTACTGCTGGGAAGGGAAAGGATCTGTTCCGAGATCTGAACATTGAATAATCACTTTCCATGCTAAAGAACCATGAAAGCCTGTTTGCTTTATACCCATCCCTATGTTGTCTTGTACTTTCACTTTATAATTCAGCATGCCTTCCTGTGAGTTACTTTCCCCTATAGAGTGAGAGTTCGAAGAGTGCTAATTCTCCAAAGCTTTGTCAGTGTGTATGTGCTGGGCTGTTAGGAATCCCCAGAGTGCACTGGTGAGTGCCTTTCCATCTCCCTGCCTTGGCACATTGTCTTGAAATCACAGTGCACCAGCTGCAGGTTCCTGCAGAGTGCTTTGTTAAGATGTGGAGTGCAGCTCCGCGCCGCTTCCTCTGACAGCTCTGCCTTGCGAGGGCGGATTTCTCATTGCTCTCCTTGCCTTTGTGCTGCACAGTGAAGAGGGCGTGCAGATTTCTAAATGTGCATACATTATACAGACCTTTTTGTTTAGCTCAGGATATTAAGAGAGAAGTCATTGATTTTTATGGGGAAAACTTGACTCTGATGTCAGAGCTCACGCTCTGATAATATTCATTTCTAACTTGTAGCCTCTCTTACCAGTACTGTCCATAGAGCTGTGACATTTCCTTTGTTTTCTGTGTAATGTGTTTGAAAATTGCTAAGGATGATAGCTCTCAATAAACATTCTGCTCTCATAACTGAAGCAAAGGACATAATAATAGGATATTTCCTCACATCAGAACAATTAATTCGTGAACCTATCACATGTTATTTTACATCCTTGTCTCATCCTTTAAAAATAATTCCAACTTATTTCAGTGTTTCTTTGAATTGCTTTGGCACATGAGGCTTCTGTGAAATCAGAGTACAGAGACAAATAAAAGATCAGTGTTGTTATATGGGAGCAGTAGCTCTGTAACAAGAGCCTACACCTTTTGCAGGACCCTTTTACACTGGCTAGACTGGTGCACTATCTCTAAAGACCAGATCAGAGCCACGGTTCTTTAAATGAGGCTTCATTTTTGTTCTTTCTTTATCCAACAAAAAGGGTACACGCTTATTTGGAAGATAAAACATTCATAAAGTTCATGTTGATGAGAATGGTATTCTAAAACATGAAAAATATGAGCAGAAAATAAAGAAGTCAGGAACAACAGAAAAATAAATGTGAACCAAAAAACTGTAAAATAGTATGGAACATAGAACAGAAAGTTTTAATTTCACGTGCAGGTAAACAACAGAAAGACTTAATTACTGCTTCAAGAGGATTTTATACTCCTAATTAATTTTGTCCTGTCAGGGCAGCTATTTCATAGCTATTCTAGACCTACACTGACCCATATGACACAACGCAGGTCTCATGTCTGATCTACACTGTTCAGCCTCATGATTAAAAAGCAAAAAAAAAGTACCACTGACAAATTGTCTGTAATTTCACAGTAGAAAATGATAGCAGAACATCTGTCTTTTAACTGACTGGTCTAACCTCTATCCAAGGAAGATCCAGCTACAGTAAAAACAAACATTCGGACATTTGTTTCAGCAATCTTATAGTTGAAGTAGAAAAATTTTGACAGTGAGTATTCTGGAGTAAAAGTGCGTATTAAGTCCGATGATAAACTTTTTAGAGCTATTAATTAGGAAAAAGGTCAATCAATTTAATTAAATTCTTTACTTATCTGCAGGACAGTCAGTGTAGTGGGAAAAGGTCAGTCAAGCATCAAAGGATTCATAAACAAAAAAGGCCCCTCACATGACCATATTGATCTAAAAATGCTTCAACTATGGTGAAATTTTGTTTATCATGAAATTTTCAAAATTTGGATCAAAACATATATTCTCTGTAGTCACTAATGCTGGCAATTACATCCTGTTGCTTATGAATGCATCTTGCACAGTTTGCAATTACTGTTCCAACCAGAGAATTATCCAGGGAGTTCCTATTATGTGTGGAAAGCTCAGCAATCTTGTTTTCTAAAACAGTAGCTGATTGAGCTTTTATGTGCTCCACTTCTCTAAAATTATATCTTAATCACATTTTATTTTGCTTTCCATTTCAATATCTTTTTTTATTCCATTTCTCTTTGTATAAGTGACCAGAATATACTTATCCAAGGCAGAAGTTAAGGCTGGTATTTCAGAAGGGATGAAAATAACCCTGTTAATCAGACCTACTCATTAGTATTTCCCATTTCATCACAGACTCAGATATTGATCCAAACACTTATAACAAGTTCAAAGCTTCTCCAGAGGTTGGGAGGAAGTTTGCTTACATTTATTATTATGGTGATTTTCACTCCATTCTTCTATACTGTAAAGTAACAGGGTAATATACTACTTCACAATTTTTATCTCCTTGTTTTCCCCAGTACATCTTCTTCCATTCTTATCACACCTAGACATGCTAGATACATCTACAATTCTTACAGGATGCAGGAGACCTCCTTTCCATTTATTCTCTGACGGAATATATGAAAGTTTACTGCTTAGATGCACTTGTTTAGCAGCCAGATATATCAGAAAAAGTGAACCTTTTCTTCTTAATTTTCAGTAAGTCTTCATTTTCTAAACTTTCATGGTGGGCAAAAGTGATAGAGTCAATTTTGATATTAAACACTGTATCTTAAAATGTGTCTTAAAAGAGACTAAACAAAGGTTTTTCTTCTTCTAGTACAGGAAAATTCCAGACCCAAAGACAGAACACTGGAAATTTCTTATGTCCATATTTTTTTTTTATCTTTTCTCCCTATTTTTCTTTTCTACCATTCTTTCTGCTAGTGCTGCTTAGCACTAGTTTCAAATTAAAAAAAAAAAATGGAGACAGCTGTAGACTTGATGGTTCATTGACATCTTTGAAGACGCTTGTTTTATGGACATCTCTCATCAGTTTCTATTTAGATTTTGTCTGCCTGGCACCAACATCGTTCCCAACATTGTATTATTCCTATCTTTCAGGTGCCTTTTAAATAAAGGTACTCTCAGTTTTCTTTTGTGATCTGTTGCTGATTTCCACATCTCTGTGCACCTACAAAGAGTTTGGAACTGATTACATGCAAAATATAATTGAGTTTTAAGTCATTTCTGTTGAGACTGATTATATTTATACAAGAAAAGAAAAAAATTATTTCAATAACAGTCACATTTCACCAGAAGAAAAGCTGCCTTTTATGTTTGACAAACTCACATCTTGACATTTTTACACTCTTCTACATTCTAAATAGCCTATTGAGTATAAATAACTTTTATTATAACATGCATTCTTTTTAATAATAAACTTTATTGTGTTACCTATAGAAAACCTGTACCTTTTGGATAACAGCAATAGTTTCTTTCATGAAAAGTAATGATTTTAATAAAAAACAGTGGGAAACATTAATACTCCAAGAAAACTTAACAGTACCCATTGATTGATGTTATTCCCACTCAGTGGAATTTGTTACACACATCTGCCTAATTCTGTCCTTTCTCTGAAAATGTCCTATTGTTCCCTCGCAGCAGTCCAAAGTAATTGCTGTTGTATGAAGAGCAAACAACTACACAAGCAATCAGACACACATAGAACAAAAGAAGGCAACTGAACAACACCACATCCTTTGATTCTCACACAATCAAACACCAAAGTAACTTTTCCATGACTAACAGACTCTATGGAGACCATTTAATCTCTCTACCAGTTAGACTTCGGAGGCCCCACATGACAACTTTCGCTACCCAACACTTCACACAGGACTGATAATTGTAATAGTACTTGAGTGATATGAAAGATAACAGAACTCTCTCAAACCATCTACTATGGGACTGTGGGATAAGCATTAAAACAGTGAGATGAGCTTGGAGCAGAAGGATTTGTTGTTTCCATACAATTAAGTTTCTAAGAGTTCTTCTCAAACTGCAAATTTAAAATACAAATTCCAACAGACTTCATGCTTCTCCCTCCTGGAGATTTCAGGACACAGGTTCCCTTTTTTGGAATATCTTTTAACAGATAGAGCGGTCTTCTCACTCTACTCATTTGTGGAATGGATTAGAAAATTCTGATACAATTTATTGTATTTTAGATTTTATCTAAATAAGCCCGAGGGAAAAAAGAAGTCTACTCATTATCACCACAATGTCCATCCTGTTGCTTTACTGATGCATTGGGATAGAAAGTGGTGTCATCAATGACCAGTGTCACTTAAAATTTCTTTTAAATATTGATTTGAGCGAGATACTTTGAGAGATAGTATAGAGAAAGGGCATTGATTATACCGTGGTCATTAAAAAAAACCCAAAAGCTACAGATTTTGACTTCAAGGGTTTTCAGCTCAAGACCCTTTATGACATTCACCTTCAATATTCTCAAAAAATCATAAACATATATACAAATATACATGGGCGGTTTACCTCAGCAGCTTCAGAGAACGTATTTTTCTTAACACATGGATAAAAACATCCTTAATTGAACTCCCACAATTTCTTCAAATCCTTTCAGATAGTGTTAACTTCTCACCAGCAACTCTCAACTTTGAGTAACCAAGTTAACACTTCTTCCATTATTTAGGGCTCTTTTTGTATCTCATGCCATCTAGCACATCCTAGTTATACATCCTATTAACTTGGTATTTTTAGATAGGTGAACAACTTTTGCAGCAATATCTGTTTTTCTTGAGCAGTAATCCCATTTTATTCGTATATCTTCACTCTTTTCTCAAAGATCCATATAATGCTTGTTAAGATTAATCTAAATTCCATAAAACTGTGAAGGCAAAAGCCACTATGGATCTCTGATTTGACCAGCTACGTTACTTGGGCCAAACATTTTCACTGCTACTTCAGGAAAAAGACAATTTGTAATTTTATAGATGATTTATAGTATAATTTAAATATTTATTGTGACTTTTTATTGGTAAAAACCACAAAGCAACCTTCTGGGTATTGTAAACACAAAGCATTTAATAATTAATCATTATGAAACATTACTATGAATAGCACAGGGGATTTTCTACTATTCGTCTAAGTTATGCATGCAGAACTCAACTAAATGATTGAAAGAAGCGTGGTCAATGAATCCAGGCAATGATTCCTGTGCTCCTTCGATATTATTATGTGAATAGGAAAATATCATATGTTACCTAAAAAAGCAAACATATGAGTTATTTCCATTGATATGAAAACTGTTTTTCTTTCCTAATTGCAGTGGTCCCAAAACCTATCCACCATATATTAAGAATCTATTTTGTCTGGAAATGAAATAAGTTAGTAAGTCTGTTTCTCACTAGCACATGATTTAGCTGGAGGTTAAGTCATATAGCTATCTCTGCTGATATGTTAGTTAAATAAAATCTAATGAATAAAGCCAAAACAGTTTAGGCACCCATTCAGCTTATCCTAAAG
Organism: Eulacestoma nigropectus; assembly: GCA_013397775.1. Classification (NCBI taxonomy): domain Eukaryota; kingdom Metazoa; phylum Chordata; class Aves; order Passeriformes; genus Eulacestoma; species Eulacestoma nigropectus. The sequence continues at coordinate 658,137 of VZTE01003579.1, forward strand.
CTGACACCTAAAGCTGTCCACAGAAAAAGTATTTTAGGCTGCACTGATGATATTGGCTTTCTCTTTGTTAACTGTAGTGGCAGGTCTGTCACCTCCCTCACGTGTAGACACAGAAGTGTAGGCACCTAATCTCAGTTGTCTCCACAAAATCAACTTGTCTGAATGTAGTCCTTCTCGTTTTAGTGTAGTCCCTCTTGTGACTGCAAAAGAAAACATTAAAAAATGGTAATGCTGTTAGGAATTTTCTTATTATGAAGCCTTGGAAAAAAGATCACTAAGAGTACACAGTAATCAATACAAATAATGAGAACAGATAGGAGGGCATTCAGTGTTGTGAATTTTCATAAGAGATACATCTGTCCTTGAATGCAAAAGAAGCCACCATAGTCATGGAGAAAGATGTTTTTAAAACAATACTTTTCCATCACTATCTGAGCATACAAGGACAATATACAGGAAGCAGATACTTCATACAGTATAGATACTCTTTACCCAGTCTTAAGTTTCTGTTCTGCAGTATGTATAAAGACACATTGAGTTCCAATTGTGCAGTATCAGTCATTTTAAAAAATGCCACAATCCATGTAAGTTTTATGTGCATTTAGGCTAAGATGCATTCCTTTCCTTTTAAAAGTATTAAATCTAGGCCAGCTATAAAATAAACCCAAGGCAAGACTATTTAACACCCTAGATATTCCTTAAGAATGAGGAAAAAGTAATGTTCCAAGCAAATACAGTGTTTCAATTTAAAATTTATAAGTCAATTTTCTAAAATATCTTATTACTCAAATATTTTACATATATCCATTCAGTATATGAATTTTTAATACTCAAGTGAAATGGATAAACATCTTTGTGAATATACAGCTACTGACCCCATAATAAAGTATCAAGCATATAAAACAGCTGAGTAAAAGCTGCATATCCCAGTCTTCCTAAACTGTTCTTAAAGGCATGCTTGAGTTTAGAAACACAGAAACAAAAATGTCAGATGTGCATGCCTCATATTTTAATAACTTTAGGTGTTATTTAAATGTTCTCTGGGCCTTTCCTAGGGTTTAGCCAGAAACACCACCACCACACACAGAAAAAATGGAAACAAGTTACTATTGTCAAATCAGACATCAGAACGTGTCTTTTATGTCTATATTGGTAGACGTTCAATACTTGTCACATTGTGGGAATAAGTCCCCATTAAATCACATTACTAGACTTGAGGAAGAGAAGAAAAGCAACGTAGCATGAAGAAACTGATTTACAAAATCAGTTTTAAAATCTATTTGTGAATTAGAAATAAGATAATCTGTTGATATTTTGGATATTTAGAGGACATTTTAAAAGAAATAATGCTAAGCCTTCTCAGTTAAAACAATTGCTGACCTATAACTTCAAGCTATATTAAAACTAGGCTGAACCAAAGTGCTTACCATTACTTAGTATCAACGAAATGTGTAGGACTCTTTTTAACTGTTGCATACCTCACCTCCCCACTTTTTAAACTTTTCTTAGTAGTCACTTCAGGAGAACCCCACAGAACCTGACATCTGTGGTGTTACCTCTGAGTTCGTCTTTTGGTTCAATGGTCTCCATACAGACAATAAGTGACAGACAACCATGAGATCTACGACTGGGAAAGGGATTATGTCAGTGAAAACAGACATTTGTTGGGTGAAATTTGTAGACACTTAAGGTAGGTAAGGTGGACTGTTCTGAAGCACTTGAGGTTCTTTTGAACCCCTAACAGAAAAGTTTCTGATGATTTCCATCAACTACATGAGAGGTTATGCAAATCTCTGTTGGCAATCTTACACTAACAGGGAAGGAAAAAGAAAGAGTAAATACATGGTAGTCTAAGATGAACAGAGAAAAGTGGTGCTAGCCTGGTTCAGTCACTAAAATAAGTATGCAAACAGGAAGTTAAGACCAGTGTGTCCTTTCGGTTGTGTAATATCTATATACATCCCAGGTACTAAAAAAACTAGACTTCAGATATTTACTACTTCCTATTATTCAGAGGGAACAGAGGGTATTGCTTGGGTTTTTGTTGTCTGGGTTTTTGGGTTTTTTTTGTTTGGTTGATTGGTTGGCTGGGGTTTTTTAGGTGGGTGGGGGTGGACTTTTTCCTGCTCGTGTTGTGATTTTAATTCTCCCAGAAATTGCATGTAAAACAATTAAATTTCTTGAAGGTTATTTTGGATTTATTAATTAGAAATAGTAACTACAGAATAATAGTTTTGATATTTTTTTTCTTAAAAATTTAAGTTTGAATTAGCTGGTAAAGATTTTATATTATACATGACTCTGTGGCTAGTTAAAGAGAGAAATAAACTGAAAAAACAGAAAGAAAACAACCACAAAAAACCTCAGAAAAAACTCCACAGCCTTATATGCTTGTGTAAAGTGATGCACTATTCAGACTGAAGAGAATAATCAGCTGCTCCCTGCAATGGTAAGAAAAGCCTTGACAGCTGTGAACCAATTATGGCCTCTGAAACCTTCACCGAGACCTAATCAAGAACAGTGTTTGTTACTGTGTCCCAGACATTGCAAAGTAAACAAGATGACTGAATGCCTTGGAGGCAAGTAGGAAGTTTCTTAGGCATAAAACCTCAGAACAGTCTTTGAGTATGTTTGTATTCCTTTCGGAAGATATAGAATTTTCTGAAATACTAAATTAAGTACATTCCCCAAAGAGATCTCCTTAAGAAATAATTCTGACACAAATTTCTCAGCTCCCTATCTTTCTGTTACTGAACCTTTAATTCTTTTCTCCATGGAAAACTTTCAGCATGCCCCACTTTACCCATGTGAGCCTACCCCACCCCTTCCAAATTCCTAAGTGAAACCATACCCAGAGCCAGAAGTATTCATAGCACTTGTCTAGAATACTTAAAATTATGGAGGGAAAGACTCTCATTGATCAAACCTGACTAGTTCACTGCTGCAAATGCTTGCAGTGAGTTTCATTTAAAACTTGGATTAAGCAGCTGCTGCAATGGCTCCAAATATCCTATCCAAAAGGGATGAGATCAGGGATTCTGTGTGAGCATGGGAAGCTACAGAGGATCAGGAGCTTTGAATTCGATATATGTGAAGAACGAAAGTGCCTTCAATCCTGGTGCAGGAGTTATTTTCTGTTGGTAAAACATAGAAACATAAGAAAAATATAAGTGACTAATTCACAGTACTGAGCCCAGGTCCCTGGCTGAAAGCTCATGTGAGATTTAGTTCACAAGAAGCCTTTGTACTATTTTCTCTCTGTGGACATGGCATGCGTGTTTGATTCTTATACAATTCAAATTTATCACTTCAGGGCAGTAAATAAAGTGTATCTTAGCCTATAGGGTTAAATACTTTTGGCACAATTAAGCAAAGCAAAGTTGGAGTGAGAGAAGAAAAACAAATTTCACTAATAAATAAATATTGCAATAAACTAAAATAAATTCTCAAAGATACCCAGTTGTTAGTGAGAATTTTGGGTAGTTTTTTTTTTAAATGCACCATTTTTTGATTCATGGTGAAAGCAGAAGTCTGCATGATCGTGGTAGTTGCCTTTAAAATGTTTCACAAGGATATGTTCATCTCCCTGTCTAGACCCCTCTTCTAAGTTTCAAGATCAGTCAAATTCAAAAATTAAAAGGAAAATTCTAGACAGAAAGTTGAGTCTGATCAGATTTTGATAGGGAACAACAAATCATACCCAGATTCATTCCAGTCTGGACATGGCTTTCACTCAAAGATTACAAAAGCCTCAGTAATTCTCTTGATGAATCTAGGCTCTGAGCAGGAGATTCAATAATAAAGCTCTAGGCCAAATTGTGGTGGTTCTTGAATTTATAACAGAAGGACTACAAATTCTAGAAATCAAATACCTCAAATACCTTACAGTATTTCTCATTTGTCCTTGGAAATTGTCTATCTTACTTGCTGTTTGTGTTGTGTGGGTATTACAACTTTTCAAAATTTAAATAGAAGAATAATGAATTGATGTGGGTTTATCATCTTCAAGATCTCCTGAGCTGTTTTGCTATTACAAATGCTTGGCACATATATGGGACAATGGTATCAAAACTCATACTCTCCTGCAGGATGATGAGAAAGCTGTTTTGACAGTAGGTGCTACTAAGGAAGTTGCCCAAAGCTGGGAATGCCAGAAATAGAGCCAAGATAATCCAGAGGACACGCAACCTTATTCAAGTGCATTTTGTGGCATACCCTGAGCCGCTGATTCCCCATTCGGAGAGACTAGGGATCTGTTGGGACACTCCACGGTGGTCCAGTGCCTGATTTAATTACCATGAAAATGTGGAGGAGGAGGAATGAAGGGAATACTAAAGGAAGTGAAATATTGCAATATATCCCAGGTCTGCCACTGAGGATGGAAGCATCCAGAGGAAACTTGAATCTGGGTATCATAGGACCCCATGAAATTTGATGAAAGCTCTTATCTCACTTTTATTTTAAGTATCTCTATAGATCCATTTTAAAAGGCAGTATTAATTGGTGTTATTTAAATAATAAAAATGTGGCTTGCATGGATTTAGAAGGTAGAAATCTTCTCATTTCTGTGCTACTGTATGAGTCAAAAACTCACTTTCAGTGTTTGAAAAGGATACTGAGTACTCATTCACCAAAGATCAACAACTGATTCCAAAGAGATCAAATATGTAGATTCTATGAATTTGCTGACAGTTCATGGAGATCATGGCATCTGTCTTGTTTTCTTGTTCCATAACTTCCATTTAGGAATTTTTGCACCTTTCTGGAGAGCATATAGCTGCCAGAATATTTCACTAGGCTTTCCTAGCCATAATTCAAGATAATATTTCATTTTAACTGCAGTAGAAGGAAATACAAATGGACACATAAGTCTAGAAAAATGGGAATTATGGTTACAGGCATGCTTTTTGTATTCTGAACACAGACGAGGAGAGCAGAAATGTTTTTTTGAACCTGTATTTGTGGATTTCTTAGTCTTGGAATTTCACCCCATGAGGCTCAGTGGAATGATGTTTGATTCCTTTGTAAGTTTATGGTAAATAGGACCTTCCATCCTTTGTGCCCCTTTACTAGCTTGAATCAAATATGAAATACTTCAGTTTTGCTCTGGGAATATTTTCGTTGTGTTTTTCATGTTTACCTCTACTAGAGCTTATCAGAGAGCTCTTCTCACCAGTACTTGATTTAGCAGATGCTCTGAGGATGAGTGATTGTTTTAGATATTTCACCTCTTAATTTTTCTCTCTTAAGACCAGTTTGCAACATTTTCTTGGTTTTGAATGTATCAGCATGGACAGGAGACAATGTCATTTGGTTCAGAGTAACACGATTTAAAAATAAAATAGCCCATATGTGCAAAATGCATACATGTTGCAAAAAAGGAAAATAATAAACAAGTAAAGGCTAACCAATCTCTGCAATACGTGTGTGATGGAATATCACTTTCTGTTTCAGTTTTACAATCCCTCTGAAGTTTATCTCCAAAGTACTGATGTCAAGAGGCATTGATGGATTGTTCAGGAGAAATATCTGCTGTTGTGCAATTTAAAACATATCTTATTTAAAACAAATCACAGAATCACAAATGTTCATGTTGCAATAGTAAATACAATATTTTTCTAATACTTTGTCTGCAAAACAACAACAACTATTTTTACTTGTGCTCAAAACATTCTTTTCTCTAAAAAACAGTTTCAACTTTGAAAATGTTTTTATTTTCTGATGTATTTATTTGGTAAGCACTAATATTTTTCCTCCCTAGCACAGATAAAAGCTGGAATGATGGCTGTTTTCTTGTAAGAGTTATGAGAATTTTTAACTTTCTAGCATCTTAGCAAGTCAGTGTTATTTGTTCAAGCTCATCTGTTGATTATTATGATTTATTTTTGATATGTGCTCATTACAAGGGAAACTCTACTCGGAGTTAGGTGCCTGTTGTACTTTACTTTACAAAGAACTTACTTTACAAATACAAAGGTAGAGCCTTCCCAACAGAGTGACAAAACCAACATTAAAAGACTTCTGAAGGCCAAAGTTAACTGCTTTGTTAATTGATTTGTTATAAAGGATTGCTGGTTTAATTTTCTTGATTTTCTCTCTTGCTTCTAAACAGTGGAGGGAAAAAGCTCATTTAGAAATAAAATGGTTCATTTATTATTCATAGTAACCTGTGTGATTGTCCTTGTGCCAGACATCTTGATAAATTCTTGTTCATTTGAGAATTTTGCATTTCTTTTTTATTCTTTATGCTAGAGTAGGCTTATACACACGTTTTGAATGAACCTCCTACAATCTAGTGAGGCACACATGAGTATTTAGATTATAAAACTGTATTAAGCAACCAGAGCATCCTACATTGTTTTCAACATACTGCTAGATACAAGAAAGATAACAACTCTCTGCTCTTCTCTGTAGAAAACTTTTAGTTGCTCTTTGTAATGAGAGATTCCTGTTGAACTATTTACTATATACTATGTTTCAGAAGCCAGAAATGATTGTGCAAAATTATTTTGTATTTCTCAAGTCTCCAAAACACTTTCCCTGTTTTCCCTTTTGTTTTATATTTCTACCACATGGAGCAGGTAAAAATGAGAACTTCTGCTAATGTGCTTTTCATGAGTTGTAAATATTTTCCTAGAAGCAAACATACTTGTCGATCTGCATTGAAGGAAAAAACTAATTAAAAAAAAAATTGAATCAATAAGAAGTTTGATTTCATACCATAAGAGAGAAAGAAGTCTTTTATCACTTTTTTTAAGTATCATTTTGTCCAGATCAGGTAGCATAAACAAAAAGGTTTTCAAAGGTTTTTTTAGTTGTTTTGCTTGGGTTTGTTTTTTTTTTTTTTACATAATTATTAATTCTTAAATGTGCATTCAATAGCTAGATGCTTGTTCCCCTATTCAACATATTCAACATTTAATCCCTCTAGAAACACAGCCAAATCATAACCTATAGCTGTAAGAAGTCTTGTATTCTGGCAAAATAGGGTGCAATGTGGATGGTACAATGGATATTCAGGAAGAAGAAAGCAATTCTCTTCTTCTTACTTGTCTCCAGAACAGAGAAGAGTTTGTGGAGCAACAAAGAAAAGAGAAGATATAGTCTAGCTGGTAAGAATGAGGATGCACGTAGCTAATATAAGTTATTAGCAGCATAAAACTGGTGCAAAGGATATTCTAAGCCAAGAGCAAATTATTTTCTAAGCCAAGAGCAAGGAGGAAGTGATTTTCACTAATATTAAGGATACTGAAATTTATATGGCATTTGCTCTTGGCAGTGATTTCTGCCAACAGTAAATCTGTGCTTTGAGTATTACTAAGACTCTGATTCAGCGCTCGGGCAAGAGAAGAATGTGATAAGAGACAAGTGCTATTGTGAATTAAGTGTAAGAGATCCTTCTGTCTTTTCTAAGTTCTCCATTGTTCTTTTTATGAGCTTAGGAGAGTTAAAACTTTGAAAGTAAAATAAATAAACCAGAACGTTCTGTGACTAGAGTATCCTGCTGCAAAGAAGTAAGTGATCAGTAAATTCGCAACTTTGTATTTTCTTCTTTCCATGGAGATCTCTTCATTACATAGGATTCATTCCATTAATTTGAGTTATATAAAGGAATCTAGTCTAAACTAGTCATCTAGGCTTGCTCTCTCTAGTCAAGGAATGAATAGTAACAGAAAGTGCTTTATCTGACTGCGAACTTACTACAGAAAAAAGATCCCCTGTTGGCAATGCATTGGCTCTGACATGGAGGTAATTTGAAACTGGCGACCAATTTTTAATATTAATATAGTAGTTGTAGCAGCAGCAATAGACTTACTAAGGAAACAATCACGACAATAGTAGTCATAATGATAACAGGAATAGGGGATAAAAGAGATTGCAGTTCTCACAGTAATAGCATTGGCAGTCAGCAATTTTGCAGCAAAACTATCCTACTAATAGCAGTAGTTTTGACTATATCATAATGTTGAATTTTCAGGGGTTTAGCATAGTTCTTAAGGGTAGACATCACCTTCACAAGCAGCTACAGTAGCAATCAAACAGAATATTAATTTCACAATCAGTACAAAGAGTTATTTTTGTTAGAGGAACACAAAGAAATTTTATATAAGAGAAGCACGGTCTGTTCCATACCTACAGATTTGTCAATCCGTTGCATGAAAACAAAAAAACCCGACCCAAAACAAACTAACCAAAAAAAAAACTACCCCAAAACAAAACAAGAAAAAGAACACTTCGAGTATCTTGCTTAGATTCAACACCTTTTTTTTTTCCCAATCCAAATTTATTGCTAATTAAAGATTCATTTATTAAAGTAAAACAATTTTAAGAACAAAAATATGGGTTGCAGTGATGAAATAATAAATGGTAACAGATGTAAACTAACGCGTATTTAGCATTCTAAACAACTTTTCCTCTTTTAAACTATGCTTTCCATCTCTTCAGTAGCCCCTCCCTTTCCAGCCATACCTGCTATACATACAGGTTAAGCATCTAGTTCTGTCCAGTGAGCCACTGAAAATTCAGAGCTGAGCTTTGCCATACCTGCCAGCCTTGAAGGGAAACAGTGAGAGACCGGGCAGTGTGTTGCACATCTCAGCCTGCACAGTTAGGAATAGTGGGACTTTGGCTGTTGCTTCAAAAAATCAAAAGCAAAAACCTGAAATGTAGTACAGAAATGTCAGTAATGCTGTTTTGTAGCCAGGCTTAAGTTTCCCATAAACAGAAACATATATTGTTCCAATGAGAGATTTTATTAAAAAAAATCAAAAGATATTTTCCTTGAGAAGATATTTAAATACTAAAACATATTTATTGAAACCTTATCAGTTTTAAAGTTGAAAAAAAAAGCACAAGATGTTGCACTTTGAATATATTCTGTGTTGGAGAACTTTCTAAATATCTTTCTTTTTTTCATATGAAAATGGTGCTTATGATCCTTATGAACTTTAACTAAAGTTCAAGCTATATGAAAATACGTGAATCTAGGTACTAATGTGCATTCTAATGTGGATACAGATGTGCTTCTCTCAGCAAAGTATTTTCCTGTTACTTTCCTTCACCCATTATAGCCCTGTAATAGACAAAAGCCCTTAAGTTAAAGCTAATTTAAAACCAGAATTATTAGCTTATTATAAGTCCATTTAAAAATGCTGTCTTTTTTGAGTGTGGAGGAAAAATAGAAATCTCTGTCTATAATATTTTAAAATATGTCATTAAATATATTCTGCCTTTTAATGCATGTCTTAATTTTAGCAGTAAACCTTTTAAAATTAGTTTTTACCTGCTATTTAAGTCCTGTAGATTGACAAAAAGAGCAGAAAGCAAAGATGTTTATAAGTTTTGAGAGGGACATATCTTGAAGGGGTGCAGTTTTATCCAAATAACTACCAAAAACTAAGAAACGTTAGATATTTATTTTGATGGATGCTTCATAGATAAAAGCCAAGATTTTGCAGAAAGTAGAAATAATATATTAGAAGGGGTTAGCAGAACTTGCAAAGGTTTCTCAGCATCAGAAAATCAATATTCTTCAGGGATAGATGTACTATAAGTCTGTCCCATTAACACTCACATCTAGAGTGTGTTTGCAAAAGACGTGTATTTCAACATACCTTGAATATTATCTGAAGATGTCACATATAGATGAAAAGTTCTCTTCATCGAGAGCTGATATCACTTTGGACACATGGCATTTCGTTATCTAACACATGGTATATCAAACACAACTTACTGCTGAGTTCATACTCAAGCTTCCCTAACAATATACAGAACTAAGTTAACAACAAAAGTGAAATGAAATTCAAAAATATACTTCTTTGTGAGGTTTTAGAAAAAGCTTTCAACCAGAAGAGTGTTTAAAAAGCAAAATTGTATTTGAGATGTAACTTACTTATTCAAATAGAATTCATGGCATGATGACCTTTAATAGATACTTGGATTCCACTTGTTTCTTAATTTCTGTGTTCCTAAACACTATTCGTTTTTAGCCATAAAACATTATATTAAGACTCACATAAGCATGTATGTTAAAATTAGTGACCTGGATAGATTTGGTAATTCATGTTTTATCTTACTAATATTCTGATTCTATCTATCATAAGATATAAAATTATCTTTCCTGTTTCGTTTCCATGAAATTTTGTTTAATACAGCAAATATTTAAAGCCTAGTATTTCAGATGTAGATGACTGGGATGAAAAATAAAACAAAACTGAGAACTGATTTAATGTTAAAAAAAAGAAGCACACATATTGCATGACAGAGCTGAAAATGGAAGAGGTTAACCTTTGAACATAATTCCACACACACTCACATATACATTCCCACACAATCACAGACAAGCCATAAATAATAATGTCTCAAATTACCGAGAAATAAAAGAGCCTTTCACGGATCACTTGATTGTCCCACACTGTGTTATATAGTTTGGAGTAATAGTTGTTTCATATCACAAAGCCATCAGGTGTTTCAAGACAAATGAAATATAAAAGCCATGTTTGGAGGAGAAGGAAGGTTGTCAAAGTCTGAATGTACCTATTGAATCTCAGTAATTGCCACTTAGTGTTTGATTTAATGAAAGCCACTGAATAAAGGCAACTATTTTCTTTGTCATGGCTTCTGTTCTCATTTGTGTATACCCTTCTCTGTCTTCCAAAGTCAAAGCCACAGTCTTCCACTTCCATCGAAGCACCACTTCCTTCCCTTCTGCATTCATCCTCATCTGCATGTCTTTCCCACACACTAAACAGCTGTGTTAAAAATTAGTTTTCAATTATTTTCTCTGAAGCTAACAAGCTTGCTTTGACTGAGCCTTAGACACACTGAAAAGACACAACTACAAATGCACTCAAATCTGCGTCCCTGACTGTGTGTTCTACCAGAAATATTTAGCCTTCACTATAGAGGTTTCTGTCATCCAAGTTCCTTGCAGACAGACCACTTGGTTATCACACAAGTAATTGTTTACAAAGTCTATTTTTTTTTTCTTTTCCCTCTAGCTTAAAGAAATTCTGACAAATCTACCAAACTCTCTGTGTCAATCAAGGGATGGAAGGGTGTTGTTTCTATCAAAGTCAATTGTTCAAATTGCTTAAGTCCTGCTCTGAGGGTGGCATTGGTAAAAAATCAAGAGGAGAAAATTGTAAGAAAACTATTCAAATCGTATTTTACTGTTAACTGCTACCAAGTCCATCTTGGTTAAGATTTATTTAGGGAATGGAGTATTCTGCTATTGCTTCTAGGGATATTTTTTTAGAATTTAGAATCTTTTTAAATCACTTAATTTCTATCCTGATCATTGTATTAAATTTGAATGGAAAGATTCTTAAAAAAATTAGATTTGGAAATGGGATATGAAGCAAGTTTGCTGAAACATCATGAGAATGACCTTTTAATCTTTCTTAAGTTAAGTTTCTTAACTGGAATTCCTGTACTGTTGAAAATTCCTGACCTGAATTTAGGATTTAAATTAGGGTTCATTACAAAAATCTTTGGGGTTTGTACCCCAAATGTGGGCTACAAATTAGGACATATGGAGGACACAAAATTCTTCATTGTTTTTATTCTTGTTGAGAAACAAAAGAAAACCTAGGAATGAGTTTTGGAAGAGACAAAATGGGCAAGGCAGTAGAATTTAGCAAATGGTATAGTGTGTGTATATATAATACAAAATTAGTATATGTATGTGTGTATATATATATAAACACATATGTATACACATAAAATTAGTTATTTAGGGTGATGTGGACATGGCAGTATTAACTATGGATAGGACACTCAGAGTACTTAAATTCTATCTATGTTTTCTCTGAGGTTCCAGAATGTCATTGAATAATTTCCTTATAAACAAGTGATTAGGCTCACCACGATACCTAGACCTTGTCTGTAAGGAGAAAAGTTGACTGGCATTGCAATTTCACTATAAAGGCCTTGTCATGAGTGGAACAATTATTCTGAAAAAAGATGTTTCTCTTTACAAATAAAGTGTCCACAGGAGAGATGTCCTAGTCAATTTACACAAGGAGAAAAGTCTCTGGGCTCCTAAAAGAATAATTACATCTAAAAATACGGAAATACTCCCAAGTCAATGGGTGCTTTTGTGAGGGCAAAGCCCAACCCAACTCAAACCAGAACACCCAATTAACTTATTGTGAATAAATAGAAATACCACAAAGCAAAAACTGCATCAGCTTTTGAATGTCTATATACATTTTTGCTGTACAGGCATAATAAAACTTACCCTTCTATCTTCATTTCCATTTCTTAAAGTCAATTCTGAAAAAAAAAGACAAATGTTTTCAGTGAAATTGGGATGGATTTTTATAATTGTTTCTGAGAGCTGTTGAATTCTTTCAGTCTGCTGCTTCTTTCTCTGTCAAGGTTCCATTTGGTTGAAAACCAGTATTTGGTCTAGCCTTGTCCTCCTAGTCTGTTTATTTAAAATTAGAAGAATAAGCTATAGGTTTGGAAGAAAGTTGACCAAAGAGATAGGTATTTCTATACTTATTTTAACCACTTGGTTGCTTCTAAACCCTCCATGTAGATCCAGGTAGAGTGCTCTGGCTGTGCTGCTGAGCAAACACCATCTGTGTCAGAGCCCGTGCCAAAAGCATCCATGTAGAATGTGTCTGCTGGCAAGTATATCCAGTACTGCATATCCTGGTAAACTACATCTGCTGCAAAGCTGCTTTATTTTTTTACCTTTTTTTTTTTTTTTCCACCCAAGTAAAGTGGGGAATATCTAAGCAAAATGAGATTGCTTTGCTGAAAAAATCCTAAGCGTTCAAAAGCAAGAAATTCTAACTGCTCCTCCCAATTATCTGGACATTTCAAATCAACAGTGTCTTACCAATCTTCCAGGACATTCCGCAGCAAGAAAGTGGCATGTGCAACTCAGTAATTTACATCCACATTCAATAAAACAGCCATGAAATGTGAAATGCTGTCAGGGTCCCAATGCACCTTTCAGATATGAACCTCTCTACTCAAATGGCTTAACATACTTACCAAAATCACCTCAGTACTACTTTGTAGTTCATATAGAACAGAATAAAATAGGAAGCAAAAATTTGAGTTTCACAGCAGTACGCAGTTTGTACCAAGACCCTCATTACATGTGTGCAATTATGCTTTTATTGATATAGTTAAATAAATGCACTAAACCCCATCATTTTGCTTTCCATAGCCATTCATCCTCATTACCTCCTGTTTATAATTAAACTAGAAGACAGGGCAGGATCTTATTTTAACATGTGTGAAATAAATACTGCTAGAATGTTTTTGTCATATTAGAATTCATTTTGGTAATGCCTGTTTAGGAGGGGCAATATCCACATAAGATGTGGAAGGATGTATGGCACACTCATGGATATGAAGATATCAGTATGAAGAATCACAACTTCTGGGATAGCAAACCTGAATTATATGTGCATTTCAATGTTTTTATTCCCTTTTTTTATTCCCCCTCCTCCCCTTTTTGTGTGTGTGTATTGTATCTCTGACCTTCTAGGAAACTTATTTGTCTGTAAATACAGCAGACAGCGTAGCAAACTTTTCACATGCTTGGACAAAAGAAAAAAAAAAAAAAAAGGTTTCTATTCTTATCCAAAGCTTCTTGTTCCTTCTTTCTTCTCCATAATCTAAAAATCTAAACCCTGCATATTTTTAATTTGAAAGTCAGTGTTAGCAATTTGTGTGAAGAAAAGCAAACAGCTTCACAGATTTCTATTTTTAAAACCAGGAAAATTCTTTAGTGTTTTGGTGGGGGGTGTGTGGGGGTGTTTGGTTTGATTTTATTTAGGTTTGTTTTTTTTTCTTTTAAAAGACCTAATTAAGCAGCACATGCTGTCTATGTGCCTATGTGATATGACAGCCTAATTGAGTGGCTGGAAGGCTAATGAAAGCAGGGTGGGAGGGAAATCCAGGTGAGCAATTCAGAACAGCTCATTTTACTAGTGGGCTGCTAGAAATCAAAGCAAATACACATGGGGGAAAGGAAAAGTAGGAGGTGTATAAGGAAAGCTTAAAAAACTTAGAAGAGAATAACTGGTTTTAATAGAGACTGTAGATTTAGCGCTGAGCTTTTCATATGTTAATGTTCATTAGTATCTGAAAGGGACTACCAGAAGAAGAAGAAGAGAGTAGAATAGATTAAGATTCTTATTTAGGTAGGTGGAACAGGGGAATACCCATTATTTTTATATGTGAAATCTAAGTTTCCTAGGGTATGTAAGCATGAAAAACTCTTACAGACTGAGTAGAATCCTTGATTTGAAGATCATAGCTGCAATCACTGAAAGATTCTGCAAGCATCTGTCTTTTTTCCTCCTAGTAAGAGTTACTGGAGTTTTAGAGTGGTAAAATAGATATTTTATTAAATACATGAAAGAAGAGGGATTAGAACAGTATATGTGTGTTTCAAGTATAAAACATTTCAGAAAAGATTTTTTTTCTCTATAGCCTATCCAGGCACCATTAGCTTTACATATACTTTGTGAAAAATGCCATCCAAACCTAAATCTTTCACTTTAAAATTGTATGCTGACAGATCTTACAGTGCCCCATAACATTACAATGTCTATTTCTGTAGCAATGATATGGAGGGAAGATTGTAGAAACCTGTTATAAACTAAGCTGTTTAAAGCTTTATTATCCTTTATACAACACTCGACACAGTGCAACAGGTGAAAGATAGTTGCTCGCAAAGACTTAATGCTAAAAAGAAAATGAGGATAAAGGTAAAAAAAGAGGAAATTATTTCTGGATGTTGCATTTCCTTATAAATCCTAAACTTCTTTTTCCTTATTATAAGAAGTACTATGAAAGTTAAGAAGTTTGTTTTTTTTTTGCCTATTCATTTATTTATTTTTTACTTCTGAAAAATTTCTTGCAATTTAACATTCTCAAAAGTAGAAGTCTCATATACCATTAGAAAATATAGACACATATGCAAAATTATATATATATATAGATATAGATATATATCGATATAAGGTATATGTATATAATTTATATGTGTGTGTTCAGTTCTACAAAGACTCTTTCCGTTCATCTCTCACCATGGAATTTGGATTAAATTCAAAAGAATGAATAAGACAAAACAAATTACTTTACTAGTAAAATAAAGGTTGTTTCACACACAAAATGCTACTGAAGGCAACATTTTATCTTTATTACATTAAAGAAAAAAGAATGTTATTGGACTTTGAACATAGTAAATTTATCTGAAAAGTGTTTTTCGGTATAGGGGCTAGAAGCACAAAAGAAATATCAAAGCAGATATAACTAATGCTTTGCATATATTTAGATGAATCTCATTTTTTGTAATCATTTCTGTCACTTTTTGCTTTGCCATTAACTTTAGACATTTCATAACTTGTTACATTATCTCAATATTCCTTATTAATAGTGCTTGTTCTTAAAATAAAGCAAAGCAAAACCAAAACAAGTTTAACTCTAAACTGCAAGTGGTTGCCCTCTTGGAAAGTGAAAATAAAATGCAGCCATGCTCTGTGGCTGTGCCAGGTATAAATACTTGTTTGTAGGTGCTCTGGGCCTAAAGAAGTACAAATGCAAAGCGAGACACTGAAGCCGGAGCAGGAGGGGAAATGGCACTTGCTGTGACAGTGCAGTTGTCTGGAGTACGCAGCACTTGAAATATTATTCAGAAGAGATGTATAATCCAGCTTCTTCTCCTTTAATGTGTACATTCAGCTGGGCAATATTTGCAAAATTTTTTTAAAACAATTAATTTTTTACATAGAAACAAAAGGAAACCTCTTGGGCCTGAGCATCTAAAGCCATAAAACACAATCTGCACTCCTCTGTGCCTACTCTAAACCAGAGCAGCAACTGGAACCAAAGAGGTTTTTACGCCAAATGTTTTTTTTGGAATGATCACACAAACATTTCTATTCTAGGCATCCAGAACTGAGAGCCAACGTAGGAAAATCAATATTTATATTTTGGAAGTATTTTCTCTAAATAAAATTATTTTATTTCTTCCTCCACCTAAACATTTTATGTCATTGTTGGATGAATATCTCCAGATTATTAGGTTTATTTTAAATTATTCAAGTCCAGGTTATATGGTTTATTTTAGATTATTCTACTTTCATTGTGGAGTATGTCATAATTCTTTTTCCTCCTGACAACTTATTCTATATTTCCAGGGAAACTGTTTGGACTGCCTAAAACACAGCTGATAAAAATGGATATTCTAGCAGTGTACCCCTTATCTGCTGCTGTTCAGTTGTCTTTCTGAGCCAAAGATCTAACAAAGCCTTAGGCTTCAGCCTGAGCCCTGACAGTATCATTAGACCAGGTACAAAATTGTTTCCAGCTATTTCATGCCCTTTGAGATGAAATTTTCTACACACCAGGCACCTCACTAATAATGATACTGACCTCTTAAAAAATCCATCTCTGTGTGGACTTCACGTTGCTTTATATAATATGGTTCCATTTAACCCAGGAAAGCTGAGGCATGCTCAAATGCCATGGCTTCTATGCCTTAATGTCATATCACCCATGAAAATAATGACAACACCTGGGAAAATTGTATGACCATCTTCCTAGCACTCTTTTGCTTTCAGGAGAAGCCTTGGAACATAGAAACCTGTTTGTCCTTCCCTCATCCAAACCAAAGGCCCAGGAGCATCAGGCAATGCTAACTTTAATGTTGTCTTTGAACATTATTTTCTGACAAATCAAAATGTGCTATACTGGCTCACACCAGTAGCCATTTCACTCTACTGCTTTTTCTCAGCTTTGGCATATATTCTTTGACTCTCAGGTGCACAAATAATCATAGAGCAGCTTGGTTTTTAAGGTTCCAGCATCATACACTATAAAATGATTGCAGAAAGTTTGGTGAGGTGTTGTTAATTGTTCAGCACAGGATTAAGATTTCCCATCACATCTCTTTTTGCTAAGCACTTCTCCCATCTAAATTACCAGCAGTAGTAAAAATCATAAATTTTGTGAAGACCAGGTCTCTAATACAGCTCTAAAGTGTGGAGTGCCTATAATGGACAGCCTGGTAAGCTTTCTCTGTGCATGATACAGAGAGAGGAGACAGTAAGCATCTATGAAAATTCCTTGTGCAACCTAAACACAGCTTCTTACCAGTCAAAATAATAAAGCCAGCCACACAGAAAGTTGTTTCTCTGTCTTTTAATTCTCTGTTCAATATTTTAAACTATATAACCTTTCTATTTTTTTCTTCCTTTTTTTTTTTTTATTTCCTATATGTTAGAAATATTTGTAAGTGTTTGGGAGTCTCAGTTTTACTGGACAGTATTTAAAAACTAATTTTTCTGACTAATGGTTCTTCCTGAATATCTCTATCCCCATTTCTCTTATGACATCTCTGAGCATTTCCTTACAAGCTGCTCAGCCTAGGAACTTAGTCAAGGAGTGAAATGGAGCTTTACCCTTTAGCTGACTGCATGAATACATTCATGCTTCCACTGTGATGCAATTTGCAGTTGTCTGTGTCATCAGTAAATTTTTCTATTGTATAAACAAAGTATAGGAAAGACGTGCTGTAACAAGAACTTTCTAAGTATGAATTTGAGATCACTGCACTCATAAATGGCAAAACCTTGAGAGAATTATGCAGGCTGTCCCAGTAGGGCATTAACACACTTATAATACAATCCCACACTACAAGAATCTGAATGTGCCATGTATATTACAGGAAAGAAAAGTGAACTATTTTATAAATGTGTTTTAAAGAAGTTTAAATTTAAAAAGTGGAAACCACGTCTTTATCCTCCACCTGTGAAACCAGGTGCTTTATTTATTGCAAGAAACTGAAAGAGGTATATATTATACTAATAACACTTTAAAATGTCTAAAGTGTCTTAAAAAGATCTTTCTGTGTATTTGGAGCCCAAACTTGTGAAATACCATAATTTTGTGCAGGGACAATGTCCCCATCAGGAAAAAGTATTACAGCTTTCCACAGAATAAAGAAATTGTTCTCAAGCTTAAAGATTTATAACAGGCTGAGTAATAAAATCTAAAAGTGATTCAGGATAGTGCTGACTTTTCTGTCCTTTTAGAGACATGTTAGCATGCCACACTTTTTAAATAAAATGGGAATCCTTTCTGGAGGAGAAGTAGTGAGTACAGGCTATGATGTGTACCAATGGTGATGAAATTTTTGTGAGTTTATATATGTGATAATTTAGCATATGTGTATTTTAGCACAGATAAACTGCCCATTTTTTCCTGCACACTTGTATTGATTTCCTGTGATCTTCGTACTCACATATACCTCTATCATGTCTTTGTGATACACACCATTATTCTGACTTTTTCCTTCATTAATTTGGACACAATAATTATATAACTCCCAATGTAAATGATGATATTTATTTATGCCCTCCATCTCTGTGATAATGACAATGTTGCCTGAAATGAAAAAAAAACAAACAAAAAACAAACAAAACAAACAAACAAACAAACAAACAAAAACCCCCAACTTGCAACAGTGTTAAAATAGTAAGACAAAAAGCAGATCTTTACTGGAANGTTAAAATAGTAAGACAAAAAGCAGATCTTTACTGGAAGCTTCCAGGTGCCTCCATGGTTATGGGCACACCTGGCATCATATTTCTACAATTTTTATAAGTTTAACAACTTAGCATACCTAACATATACTGTCCAAATAGAAGAGCAGTTGGTCAGGTAATTTCCCCCTGGGTTCTGCCCCATTGGAGCCCCTCTCCTGATCTTTTAGCCCTACATTTTATTATGTCTATGATCTAGGATGCAAAATAAAGTATCCTTGCTAGACTAAAAGCAAAACTAAATGGAATTCCAAGGTAGCATAATACGTAAGAAA
Organism: Eulacestoma nigropectus; assembly: GCA_013397775.1. Taxonomy (NCBI): domain Eukaryota; kingdom Metazoa; phylum Chordata; class Aves; order Passeriformes; genus Eulacestoma; species Eulacestoma nigropectus. The sequence goes on from VZTE01003579.1 coordinate 676,990, forward strand.
GTGTAACTACTGTGCTAAAGTGACAAAGCGTTAGGAACTATACAGCTATACATTAAAATCTATAAAGCTAGGGATATAAAAAAAGCAAAAATCTTTAGGCATCAATGTCACTGAATTTATATTCAAGATTTTCACTCAGCATGTCTTTGCAAGGAAGGGAGATGAGCCTGCTCCTCATCCTTTCCTTGTGTTTTCAATATTGTATAAAGTGGCTTTGGGCAGTGTCAAGAAATTTGGGAATGATATAATTATTTTGTCAATGGCATATATCACAAAGACGTGAAAGAAGCGTATGGGAGTACGAAGACCACAAGAAATGACTGCAAGTGCACAGCAAAAAATGGGCAGTTTATCTGTGCAAAAATACACTAAAATATCACATACATAAACTCAGAAAAACTTGGGTGGTGGTTGAGGGAGCAAAGCTCTATTTGGTTTCTGTCCTGTTCCTCTCACACACCTCTTGATAAGAAGATATAAGAATATGTATAGAATCAAATCCTGCTCTCTAATATGGTTGCCCCAGCCACTCCTCTTGTCCCTTTCTGGATGCTTGAAAACCACCAAGCAGGTAATGATTACCATAGAGATCCTGGGTACATGTGAGACTGGATTTTAGCTTGGAATTAGAATTTGAGCTCAAGTTGAGGAGACTAAATGAATCCAAGTACTTTGAGTTCACGCTTGAATTTTTTTTTGCATTTTCTTTCTTTTTTGAATAAAAATCCTGAACCACCAAAATGAAAACTACCTCTACACTTGATTTAATATATTCTTTTCTCTCACTCTCCATCCAGGAAGGAGGAGGAGCAGAAAGACACTGGCATGCATGGTATGGAGGATGAAAGAAATTATAATGCATGATGTAGGAGGAAGAAAATTATGGGGAAATTATCTTTAGCAGTTCACTGATAACTACCTTCATAAATTATAAAAGAATCACTGAAAATACATATGTAAATTACCTGAATTTTCTATTGGAGTTTTCCTCTGCTCTTAATATTGTGAACCTCAGTGAAATTTTGTAAATTAAGGAAAATGATAAAAAAAAAAGTCAATATATTTTATTTTAAATTATTTCTGATGCCGGCCAGATGTATAAATGGTTAATTGGTATGGGTGTTCGATTCTTTTAAAAAATACACATGTGATGATGAGGTACTTAATGTACTCCTGAAAGCAAATTCATTTTGGGAACACTACAATTTGGAGTGATGAATGTAAAGCTAAATACTTGCATCTGGATTTTAACCTTTTCCCCCTTCCCCTGCCCCTTCCTTCCAAGAGACTATTCTATTAAGCTTTTGTATAGTGGAAAGATAATTCAGTTAGTCATGTACTTACTGGCTATGGCTTGGAAAATGTATAATTTCACAATGTTTTGTATACATGCAGAATCATTTTCTACTGCATGACTAGATATCAGAGTTTAGATAAGCTATTTATTTATTTAATGTACTGTTCAAGACAAATATGGAGAATACAAACTTTTCTCTTTTTTTGTATTTATTTCATTTTTTCACACAAATTTTTCAGCTATTTCAAAGGAAGATTAACAGTCATGGATAATCATTTGGTGTACCTGGAAGAAATGAAAGAGAAGGAGAAAAAAATCAGATTTTCTATTAAAATCTGAGCTTCAGAAATGGTGATCATAAAGGATGTCCAGTTAAAAGCTTTTGAACTCAGATTCAGTTACACTGATATAAATCAGGAGCAAGTCTTTCAAAAACAAAGGCAGTTGCTTAAGAAAATCCATCAGTTCTGAATCCATGAGATTTGAGGCTTTGTGTTCTCTTGATTTTTCATCAAACTGTTTAAGAAGCTAATTGTCATACTTTATTTTACCCATTTCTTTTGGTTGGTAGGTTGGTTGGTTGGTTGGTTGGTTGGTTGGTTGGTTGGTTGGTTGGTTGGTTGGTCAGTTTGTCAGTTGGTGGTTTTTAGCTCTATATTCCAACTTCATTCCATGTATGCAAAGGCTCTGTTATTTTGGGCAAAGATTTTCTTTAAGTTTAGCCAGATCTAGATTCCTGGCTGACAGCTGTGTAAGTTACTGGTGTCAGAATGTTTCTTCTTCTTTGTCTCTTTCTTACTTTTTATGCTCTAATTCCTGCTAAACACTATACTACTACACACCAAGTTAATTCCCCACTGGTAAGAAAAGTGATATCAATCTTCTGTCATAAAGGTATAGTTGGTAATTTGTTACTGCTTTATATTGGCTGGGCATCTCCATGTCTCAGAAGAGGGGTTTGCATCTTTTCATAGAGACAAGATATGGGGTAGGCTCTGGTCTATTGCATGGAGGTGCAGGTGTTTCATATTGTTTTCTGTTCCCATTCTTCACATATTTCTCCCCTGTTCATCACTGGAGTGACAGTCTGACTCAGACTAGAGCAGCAGCTATCTCCAGAGTACACAGACTTGGAGAAAAGTGGTGCTTTCACTATACAGCTTTTCCTCTTCCAGGTAGTCTCTATTAATTTCAACAGCCCCAGTGATCTCCATAACAAACTGAAAGAAAGCAGTCTCTGGTCAGATGATGCTATGCAAAACCGAAGTCTGAATTTTCCCCACTTTCCTTCTGAACTTGTTTTGGGCAGCCTGCAGCAGTGGACATGTTTGGCCTGTCTGGAACCATTATTCTTTCACAACAAACCATCCTGAAAGGTATTTTGAGATCACAATTCATGTCTCAATGAGCTTTATGGCTTTTTCTGAAGCTATTCCTATTTAGGATGTAAAAATGAAAACTTGGATGAAATAATAAACACTAGCATGATTTCCACTGATTCTATTTCTTCATTATATTGAATTTTTCTGGGACCAGGTCAGAAGATTCTGTTTCCTTTAAAGTTTCTCTCCAGTATTTCCTAATTTCTTTCCTAGATCGTGAAATTTTACAACTCAGATGCATTTTGTTTGGTTCTTTCCCTTTTGGAAACAAATGAAAAAACATTATTAGATAATTCACTGTTTAGTTATCACCCCAGAGAGTCAGATTTTATCAAGAGTTTGTTTGAGATGATAGCCATCTATCAATTCAGGATTTTTATTTAGCAAAACATAATTTAAACTACCATAGTGTTACACACAAGAATTTCTCTAGACATTTACTTGAGATTTTATCTCAACATGGAGACAAGTCTGTCAATTGCATCTCATACACAAAAATTCCACGAGGCAGGCATAGCTAGTGCCAAGGATTTTTCAGTACTAAACATAGTGAATAACCTGCAATACAGCCATAGACTGCAAATGTTTGTGTTAATAAATCATCAAAGGTGGGTTCCACCCTTTTTTAAAGGGAAACTTCAGATGGGTCATTTGCATTTGTGTCTGCATCTGATTTTTAATGTGATGTACAGAATACAGATAATATTCACTGAAAGGAAGAAAGGTGAAGGTGATCTAAAAGCTGTACTAGACTAATTAAATGGGAAACTTAGCAGCAGCAACAGTAATAAAATAGTGTGAAAATCCAAATCAAGTTTTCTACTTGTGTAATCAGTGAGTTGTGTTTCAAAGAACTGAAACTCTGCCAGAATTCAAGAAAAACAGATATGTTAGATCCCATTTTGTCCCATAATTTTTGAGACGTGAACTAAAAATAATCCCACTCTTTATTGAAAGGAAACCTGTAAGAGAAAAAGGGAAGTGACAACAAATGCTTCCTTGAAAGACTGTCTTGAGAAAAAAAAATTGTATATTAATCCAAAAGAGAGCTTTTCTAGTAAAATCTACAGCAATATGTTCAAGAAAAAGGAAGAAGAATGCATGAAACTGTTTGTATCTAGGTGTCTATTTCTGTTATATTCTCTGCACTTTTTGAACTCTTTTCTTGTATTTTAAATACTCAGACTAATATATTTTTTCTGTAAATAGTATACATTATGTCTATTTTACCTATAATTTGCCATTTTCTATGGAAGAACATAGCTTCACAGTTCTGTCTTCTGACAACTGTAAGCAAACTGTAGTAGACCACAAGTAGTTAAATCCTGAGACAAGTGATAAACAGATTGCAATGGGGTGATTCAGCTTATGAGATGGTGGGGTTTCTTCCTGCATTCTTTTCTGCATAGCGAATAGCATCCTGATTTATGTTTGTAGATAGGCAAGGAATACATGCATTCCTCATTCTTGATTTAAAAGGTGGTTTGTAAATGGACAAGAGATAAGTAACTTTGTCTCTCCAGTGGAAGGCGTCATCCCATACAAAACTTAACCTGCTTAATAAGTTCAACTCTGTGCTATCTCCAGATAGCTGCCCTTCTGACTGTAGTACATACCTGTTCATTACATAATCCTCAGCTAGAAAATATGACATATTTGAGATGATTTGGGTACAGAACATATTTCCAGAATTTACTTTTGATGGTTTGAATATCTACAGACACTTTTTCAATACTTACCAGCTTCTAGAGAACACGATCTTAACTCCTAATTCTCACAGAATCGCAGAATCAATTAGTTTGGAAAAAACCTCTGAGATCCTTGAGTCCATTGTATGATTAAACACCACCATTTCAACACGGACATGGCACTGAGTGCCACATCCACTCTTTCCTTAAATATCTCCAGGGACTGGGACTCCACCACTTCCCTGGGCAGTCCATTCCAATGCCCAATCACTCTTCTTTGAAGAAATTCCTCATATTATCCAAGCTAAATCTCCCCTAGTGCCACTTGAGGCTCTTTCCTCTTGTCCTGTCACTGGTTGCCTGGGAGAAGGGACCAATCCTCACCTGGCTACAGCCTCCTTTCAGGCAGTTGTAGAGAATGATAAGGTCTCCCCCAAGACTCCTTTTCTCCAGGCTAAACAACCCCAGCTCCTTCAGCTGCTCATCAAAATTGTGCTCCAGACCCCTCACCAGCTTCATTGCCCTTCTCTGGAAGCACCTCTAGCTATGGAAGTAAATACTAAAGTCACCAATGACATCCTGGCCTAGGATCATCACACTAGTTCCCAGTAGTCACGTTCTGCCCAACTCCTTATCTGATACCGCAGGGAAACAAACGAGTCCTCATTATCAGAGGGAGTAGTAAGAGAGAGATGCTGCTAACTTGTGTCTCTCACAGCCTCTCTTGCAGTCTTAAATTGAGTCTAGCACCGAGTTACTTAATAAAGCCTCAGGAATTTTTCTGGGGGGAAGTTTTGCAAAGGGCATTTCAGTATTTTGCATTTGAAAGAGATTTTTCTCCTATATAATAGAAGCAGTTTGGAATCAAGAAATAGAAGAAAGATACCGAGGGTATATCCATGGGTGTTAGCAAAATGAACTGTATCTTTGGCCTTTTGACCAAATAGAAGGATTTAGCTACCCCATGTTATCAAGCTCTTACCTTTGAAATCAGCCATTCCAGATATGCTTAGAAGGATTTCTAATGATTTGTGTAGATATCCAAGATGTGCTCAAAACTTGTCTTGAAGTTTTCTAGCCAGGGCAGAGAGGTAACATGAGATGATTTAACTTACTGATTTAATGATAAAAATGACACAGCTTCACTGGTAGGAGAGGGGATAGGATCTGTTTAACCCACAAATATAAATTGAGTGCTAAAAATTTTAATGGAATTCAAAAATTTCTTGAAAGGTAGGGGGTGAAATCATAAGGAATTGAAATACCTACAGCTAGAATTTAGGAAAAAAAAATATAAGATTCTCTGCAATTCTGATCACAAGTTGCCTTTTCAAGCATGATTTTTTTTACTTAAGTTGATGGGTATTCTGGTAATAATCTGAGTTGTTTTTATATTTGAAGAAGAGAAAAGTGACAGAGAAAGGAAAGGTTTTGATTTGTGTGTGAGGCAGTTAACATACCGGTATGTTTATTATGATTTATCTTACTGCAGTGTTAGAGCTGTAATCAAATATATTTACCACAAGTATAAAAGTCAGACAATGTAGTATGTTATCTACTGTCTGTGGCAGATTTTATTGTTAAAGAGCACATGAGGGTTGTGGGACAAGCTATTGTGTGTTTGTTTGTAGCTCCTAAGTTTTCAGCAATGCTTTTTCTGACATGCATAAGTGATACAAGACTTTTACGGTGCAAAAAACAAGATATAAATTTACAAAGGGGGGGGAGTATTTTATATATTAATATTAGCAGTACTATATTTTCTGGATTTTTTAAAAGAGAACATAGGAAATCTATACATAACACATTATGTATTTCTCTCTCCATGCCTACAGATGGACCAGCTGAGAATTCACAGGTATCTAGCATGATCAAGAGACAAAAATCTTCGTAGAAACATTGATAAAAAAAAATTTGGTAAGTCTTATGTTTTAATAGTTACTTAGATATCATGATCAATGGGATGTGTTGCTGAAAGCACTCCAGAAGGTTCAGTTTCTGAGTTTTCCTTTTTGAATGGAATAAATAGGTTGAAATACACTGTAGTGGTTTGTTTTTCCTAGGATTTCTTCTTTGAATTTGTTTTTTGAGTTGTTGGTTTCTTTCTTTTCTTTTTTTCTGTTTTTTTCTTTCTGTCTGGAAATGAATAATTTCTGTGAATAACACTATCCTATTCAATGTGATTCATGTGAGTTAAAAGAAAAATATTTAGAAAAATATCTTAAATCTAAATATTTCCTATTATGCTCCTAACCCTACCAGCAAAGTCTGTACTAATTAAACCTGCCTGCTTGCACCATCCAGAGGTTTCAAGGATTGTGAATCTCTTTTTAAGACTTGCAGCAGTCTTTATTCAGCAGTAACAGTGTTGGTGTGATTGGGAACACAGCAGAATGTCTAAGAGAATGCCTTTTGCAGAGGTTAGAGTATTGTCCCGACCATGCACTCAGTGTGTTGGCACTATGTAGAGAAACATCCTGATCCTGCACTAGTTTTCTGAATGCCACTAATGACATAGGATTTATTCATGTTATGTTCATTACAACTTTGATCCTTTAGCAATAAGATTCATTGTCTTAAATATCTCCCACTGGTTTATGAAACCTCTCAAAGACTTCTATTTGCTCCCTGTGCTAGGGAAGGCTGAAGCTTCTGAGGGAAGAAGATTTGTTTAAAGTCTCCATGATGGTTTGATCATGGTCAGCAGCCAAACACTCACTCTGTGTCTTGATTAATCCCCTCTCCCTTGGGATGGGGAGAAAACATAAGGAAGGCCAGAAGACTCATATATAGAGTCTTATAGAAGGCAGGCAGAAACTATGCATGCTAGCAAATACATAAGAGGAATTCATTCACTATTTCCCACTGGCAGGCAGATGTCCATCCACTTCCCAGAGAGCAGGGCCTCAGCATGAGTAACAGTTTCTTGGGAAGACAAACACCACAGCCATGAATGTCCCTCTTTCCCTTTCTTTTCTCTAAGCTGTTCTTGCTAAGTGTGACATCATACAATTTGAAACATCTCTTTGTTCTCTCTGGGCCAGCTGTCTCACCCCCAGCCTATTTACTTACAAATATAGTTCCTTCAGGCTATTTGTAGAAAAACTATAACAGTTCTCACTTTTCTGGATTTAGAGAGGTGTTTAACAATAAAGCAAAATTTTTTCATTAAATATTTTATTCCAGTTGATCTGGTTTTTCCTCTGTCTTATCTTTATCCATTTATCTGCCACATACTTCTTCCTTCTTCTGGCTTCTTTTGAAACCCTGAATATTTCTAACATGTCTCTGATGGAGAGAGAAAGATGCTGTCCATGGATATACAGATAGTGGACTCTCTTTGAAGGAGGGCTGCAAAGCATATAGCTGATGTCTGGAGTGATCCTGGAGCTTCTGTGAGCAAGAGCTGGAGCTCTGTTTTTGTCTCTGTCTTGAAGCTCAGGAAAGCTTGGAGAACATTGTACATTAATGAGCACACTAACAGAAGTCAGCATCTATAGCTAGAGTATAAACCAGTATTTAAGTATTAAAGCACAGCCATTGATTCCTCCTTTCCTAGCTTGTACACAATCATAGGGCAAAAGTCTACCCCGGAATATTTTTTAGAGGTGAGAGGTCACATAAATATATTGTTGCATTTTCTGATAGTCATATTAAGAAGTACAGAACCTTAGCGTGGCATATAAACAGGATTAACTGTTAGCTAGTCTTGAGTTTAGATTTTATTTCTTATTGGCACTTAGTTCAGTTTAATATATGTCTAGCTTTGGATTTGTAAAGGCTTCCAGACAAAAGATCAATTTACAGGAAGCATCATCTGCTATTTGAAGGACAGGTGCTCATCTTTCAAGAGCTGCTGCTTACACAGCCGAGTAGCGGCTAACATACTTCCTTGAAATGTTATGTGAACACCAAGTAAACACTTAAATAATTATTCATTGGCTCTTGTACCTGGGATTGGATAATCGTGCATTAATAAAATGTGATTTTCTGTCTAAAAGCCCAAGCACAGATCTAACATTTTTTATTCAGGAGAGGAAAGAGAGTACTATATGCTAAAGGAGATTGACATGGAAACATGAAGAATTGCTGCTAAAACCCATCAGTATTGTAATATTCAGCACCACCACATATCAGCCTATAAAACAGACTTACTTATATTTCTTTTTAGTGTGAATTAAATTCCCAAAGGAAAAAAAAAAAAAGAAAACAAATAAGCAAATCTTAAAGAAAAAAAAGTCCTTTAGAACTTGCAAAATTTGGCAGGTCAGTAATGAAAACTGAAAAGTCTGGAAGTCAAAATCTGACATGCCTCACAATAAGATGGTCTGTGCAGTCTTTAATATATATACACATTTTTTACAGAATTGTATGCTGATCCGTAAAATTGAGAGAGTTTCCTGTCACAGTGCACCAGAGATGCTACCTTACAGTTATTGGCTGTATTGGTTTGTCCTTAGTGTTCAAACTGGATGATGCCTTTTCTCTGCATGATTATTGAACACATTCAGCAGACAGGATTATTTCTTTTCTACAGTATATAAGCACTTTGCAGAAATTAATTTCCCTCTACAATACTCTCTTTATTCAAATGAATTGAGGGCAGAGTATTTTGACATCCTATTTCATGTATGAGGGTTGTGAATTTTGCTGTCTTTGAGTCTGTATTAGTACCAGATATGTTCAAAAGACACATCTCCACAGTTTAGTTTGCATGAATGCAGAATATATGAAACCCAGAAACAACAAGTATATGGTTAGGGGCCTTCCCTAAAAAGTTTTGATTTTAAAAATGCAACATTTTATTAGCCTGACAAAGGAAGTCCCTTGCAGAAGCAAGAATTCTCATGCTTTATTGAAACATTTTATTTCCTCTACTGGTCATTATATACTGTTTTCCAATCTGTTACAAGCAAGATCTAAGTCCTACAGCAGGAGTCTGCTTTACTACATGAACTGGCTCAGTTGTTAAGTCTGATATACACAAAAATATTTGCAAATATTAACTGTTTAGTCCACTGTCCCTCCCAAGCAACCTTCATCTATTAAATTTCTCTCTACACTCCCATATGTGATGGAGATATGCTCTGCCTGGCAGTGTGCCCTTTCTGTCCTTGATCCTTCTTTTCTAGTCCCTTGGAGTAACTGACATATCAGATTATGCAACTGGTCCTGGCAAAGCTTGAAAGGAAAAGTGATAACCCCAATTAGAACATCTGCATATAATCAGAAAAAAAAAAAAAAAAAACAAACAAAAAAACAGGGAAACTTTGAAGAATCCAAGTCCTTCTTGAAGTCTGGAATAAGACTGGCAAGCTTCAAGATATGTATAGAGCAAGAACACTAATGCCAGTTTATTAGACGAGTTGAGAGGAAAATGTAGTTGGCAGTTGTAGAGCAGAGGAGGCAGAGAGGAGGGGAAGCTCTGGTCACTGTGGGACAGACAGTTGTTTATGTTGTATGGTTAGCTCTTGGCACAGGAGTGTCTTGCTTCATTCTCCTAGAAGAAGGTGACTGAGCATTGATGGCACAGTGTGGCTCCCTATGAGCTGGAACCAGTTTAACCCCTGTACTGATGCTCCTTTTATTTTAGGGGGAAATCCCAACTGTACATCTACTAGAGATGGAGTAGATATTTGATATTATTCTAGAAATGACATTATCTTTTGCTATTTTCTGAATAATAATAACCAATCTTGAAATATGCCTGAAATTTTCCCAACTCGTAAAGCAGAAAAAATTCAAGCTCATTTAAACTATGGGGCATTAAACACTGCTTTTATATCTTAAACTTTTCAAATCCAAAGCTATATCCGATCAGATTGTCTTCTCAGTAACATATGTGCTGGGCCAAAATAACGCAAATTACACCACCAAAGAATCTGGAATGCATAGTAGAAGCTGACAAGAATGTATCTCTTTTCTATATGGGTCATGATGATGCTTCCATTCTACTTCAGCTCAGATCTTTGTTCAGAGCTCCAGTTCTCTAGAAGAGATACGATTTAAGATTCTTCTGAAAAGTATCCACTATACAAATGCTCTGCTACCTCTTTTAATTTCTCCTATCTTGGCTGTCACAAATTTCCCTTACAAAGCTATGAATTTTGTGGTTTGAGACTTTTGTCTTCTAATTCTTTGGAAAAATCTTAATTTTTTCAAACCATAAAATTAGATGTTCAAGTTTGCAAGTTTGCTACCAATTTGGAATGACTAAGTTATAAACACCTACTCTCTTTCTCATTGTTTTGTTATTTCTCTATGACTATTACTGCTATTGTTATTTATATATCATGTACTCCTATTTATGTTCCAGAACATATTGTTAATTATTATCTGTGTTTGTCTCCAATAATTAAATGAGTTATTTGACGCATCAAGACTGAACAGACTGCATGAGATAACCGTAGCTTTCATTATAGATTTCTCAGTTCCCTGGTGTGACAGACTTCTGCCACCAAACTGAAAGCCTGAAGAGCAGCACATATCCTATTGCTTTCTTTTGGGTACCAAGACAAAAAACAATGGCTTACAGATAAAAGAGCATAGAATAAGTTTTGTGCCCTGATACCATTACAGATTTCTGAAGTGACGTGCAATCCATATAAACATCCCTTTTATAGCTTTTCATGAGTTCAGTGTAGGTTTTCTGTCACTCTGAAAAGAACAAGTGTGGGCAGGTGCTGTGCTCTTTTCTTTTCATGGCTCTGCAGATGCTTTAAAGCTTTCCTTTAATGGAACTGCACAACAGTATGTAGTAGTGCTGTGAACACCTGGCGAGTAATTAAAGCCACGAGGTTCTGTTCTAGACATAAACCAGCCTCATACGAAGCCTTGCAGAACTGAAAGCCCACATGCTGTATTATTGCCTGCACAGTCTCTTCCAACAACAGTGCAATCGTAGCCCTTCACACAGACTGACATTTTTCATCTCAGTGAATGATGGGAAAACTCACCCTCACCTTAGGGTTTGTCATGTTTGTATATTCATCCAAGAAGGCAATGAACTGTGGATAGAGGTCTCTTGATTCTGCTTTTAGACAGATTTTAGGCTCATTACTAGCAAATATAACTCACATTCTTCACATTCCATTCTGTATCGCTGGCAGTTAAAGTCTTTACCTTACAATTAGTAATGAACCAAACAATAATTTTATACAAGAAAGGGCACTGGTTATCTTAATACCTTCTTCCATGACAGTAATGTTTCTCCTAATGCACTTTGATGGCACAATCACCATTACATAGCTTGTTAATACATTAATTGAACCTGCATTTATGATTAATACATATAAATTATTAGTTCATTTTAAGGATAAGAGATGAACATTCTAAAAAACTTATGCAGAAGAATAATAATAATTTTATATTTGACTAATCTACGCATTTTGAAATTTGAACACATAAAAAATATTCTCTTTACAAAGATATTTTTAAGACAGGAATGGTTTTGATGTATTCTTAAGATTTTTTTTCTTTTTTTTTAAATAAGTTTTATCGCTCTTTTGCACTTTGAGTGTTAGTAATGAAAATTAAATTATGCTTGACAAAATACATAGATAAATTGGTCTTAATGACCCATTACATTTAAAATTTTACAGTTTGTTGATATAATTGTGTTGGTTTGCATATCTACTAATATGCAGCATTAAGCAATTTCCTTTGTTTATTTCTGTCATTAGTGAGTTAGCAACACTGTCTCATAATGCTGTAAAAGACAAAAACATTGGTGCGTGCATCTGATTCTTTTTCAAACAAATGTTCTAGAACAGTTAAAGCAGTTTATTGTTTGCTTTGTTTGTTAGCTTCAAAAAATTTTGAGAATCCAGCTAGTCATCTCATAATTACCTTTTGAAGATATTTTTGTAGATAATAATATGAAAAAAAAGAAAGGATTTGCAACCTTTCTTAAAAGGAATTTTTTTTTTTCTGTGATTTTCAGAAATTTAAGCAGGGAAGCTTAGTCTTCCAGGATTTCTCAATATGCAAATCTGAGGAGGATTTAAGAAATATAAATCTGAAAAGCTTAAGATAAGAGCTCATTTATTCAACTGTGTTTCTTCTTTTAATTTATGGCTAACTGAAAAGCTGTTAAAAAAAAGAAAAACAACAAAAGTTTCTGAGTACTCTCAAGTTCATAGGAACTTTATTACCATGCAGATTTACTCAGTCTCAGTCAGAACCACTGCTGATCTCTCTGAAATGTTACAGGTCCACTTATCACCAGTTCCCAGGTGACCGATCTGCAATTTATTCATATCAGAAACAATTTTTCCTCTGGCCACTCTGATTCTAATGTGGGCTGTATATCATCAGGCAATGACAAGAACAGAGGGATTGATCTGTCCTGGCCTAATAAGCTTATTTTTATCTTCAACTTTGCCTTTGTAGTGGAGGAGATATTATAAGCTGTCTGACACTTATTTGGAGATGTATACACAGAAGAAACAACTCCCAGCAGCTCCAGGGAGTGAGCTACGTGTGCTCAAGCAAAATTCATGAAAACATTTCATAATGATCTTTGCAAAAAACAAAACTTTTAATAGGAGAAATTTTCTGTTCCTAGCCCAGAAACTTTCAACAAATGTTTTTCTCCACACATGAGGTACTCAGGTAAATTGGCACACGCTGACCTGGATTCGGGGACAATGGCTGTAATCTGTCTGCAAAAAGCCCAGTAGGCTGTACAGAGGCTTCATGTCAATCAGAGAAAGAAATGGAAGTTAAACAAGCGCTGCTAGATTTTTTGTGCTTTTTTTTCCACATGCTCTGTTTGTTTAACCAGCAGGGTGTCACCAGGTGGATGTTAGTGTTCATGTACAAGGCTTTCACAGAGATTGATGTTCACAGCAACAGCTGAGTTCATTTACAATGCCATTCTCTGAAAGCCTCGCTGAATAGATTCCTAAAGACAGTGATTTACTGTCTGTCTTTTCCTCTTTTATTATATTCCACCACCAGAGATGCCTATTCTTATTTGATGACTTCAGTATCCTTGCTCAAAGGTGCTCATACATTTTCAAATTCTGTTACTGTTACAAAAAGGAGAGAAGGAAGAATTATGATTGAGCTGTCTTTGAATAGTTGCTGGGGTCTTGCTGTCCTACAACTATTGCAACATGTTGCATTGTCTCAGGGTTACTGGGAGGTGTGAACAGCAAAAACCTTGAAAGAAAAGAGTGCAGCTTCTGGAGAGGTCCTTCTACCATGTATTCTTTACTATCTCCTTTCCTATTTAACATGCATAAGTACAACATTACAACTGAGGATTAACACTGGATAGAATTTAAATCACTAAAGAATTAAAAAGTTTCAGCACTTCATAGGAACTTAAAAATTGTTTGTCCCAGGATAACATGTCCTAGTAGCCTTTTTTTTTGGAAGATTTTATTATCTTCAGCCCTAGATACTATGTCTATTCCTTCATTCAGGTTGCAGATGGTGGATTAAACTGGCAGAGTCGAACAAATTTTTCTGGTTTTAATATTCAGGCTTAAATGCTTAAACCCTGGAAAAACAAATAAACAAACAAAACCCCCACCAAACTACAAAAAAATCTCAACAAAAAGCCTTCTATAAAACTACAGAACTTTTTTCCTGGTAATTTTCCCATTTGATGAGATTGATGGTGATTTTGATGCTAGGTTGGGGGGACCAAAAAGCATCTGGAAAATAATTAATAAAGGAGCATACAGAAATAAAGATAATTGAAATGGTCCAGCTTCTGGATCTCCAAGGCTCTCATATGAAAGTAAACATATATTCATCAAGGAACTGAACTAGAATATGTTGAAATCACCAAGAGTTTTTCCACTAATGGTATTAGATTTTGGAGAAGACTTTGAAAAGCTCTCTCAATTTAGCAGCAATGCCATGATCGCATTCAATATCTAAATTACAAAATACTTCCTAAGATTGTACATATTAATTTCAGTGATAAAAATGATACGTATTGTTTGCATCTTTGTCTCAAGTTCCTGTATTTTAATTTCACTCATTTAAATGTTATAAAATTTAAAATAAAGATATATAGGGGAAAGGAGATACAGGAAAAATGTACAGCACAGTGCTGCTTATAGCTTAGAAAGCTCTACCCTGTAACTGAGATTTGCCAAATGTAATGCATATTATGTCATTTTTCTCTTTATTTCAGAAAGAGATATGCTCATTTTAGTTTTCTCAGATAGAAATTGCACTGAATTGTTGTGAGAAGCTTTCAGAAGTATCAAGAATCTGGATGAAGTTCCCAATAAAGTGAATTAAAATCTTCCCTGTAGGTGGATCTGCAACTTAATAGAACTTCCTTCATTTTTAAAATATGAAGAAAAAGGTACAGAAAAGGTGGGAGACATCTCTGTATCAAAAGATGATGCTGTTAAGAACGAAATCCTCAAATTCTAATGATCTATTGTCAGAACTCTAGTCTGTGTGAGCGTTTATTTTACTACCACCTCCAGTTTTAGCTTTCTATGAATGTAGAAATATGAAGAGAAAGGATACAGTCTTGTCACTGTGTAATTTCCCTGACTTTCTTTTTAGGGTAACTTGTGTGATTTTCTTTTTTTTTTTTCTTTGCATTCAAGACCTAAGCTTCCTTTTTCTCCTTCCCAAGCCAAGCTGAGGCATGGATATTAATAACAGGACGAAGTTTGCTTTGCTTCTGCTCGTGCATATATAGAAGCAGTCAGTGTTATAAGCAAACAATCTGTCACCTCTAACTGGTGTCAATGCCTCCTCCAGAAAAAGAAAAAATCTAACCCTAAGGTTACTAAAGACAAAAGCAACTAATCTCACATCATAAACAGTAGACAAATAAATGGGAAAGGAGTACAGTACTTAGCAGTTTCAAAAAAATCCACTCTTCTAATCCTGGTAACACAGATGCATATCCTAAATAGACAGAATATCAAATATTGTTCCTGTTAGTGTTTTGTTAAACAATTTTGACAACAACACACATTTGGCCAACTCACAAATAAAGCATGCCTTGTCCTTTGAATTGTGGATGGTTTGCACTATGCTAAGAATGAAAACAATTAGAGAATTTGCATATATCTGCCAACAGAACAGATGGCTTTGTAGGTGGAGGACAATGGAGAAGAAAAGAAAAAAAAAGGAAATGTTCAAATGAAATCCAAGATTTAAAAAAAAATCTCAACTAGATCCTGATATGCATGGTAGTTAAGAACTTGATTTGAAAATATTGCAGTAGCAGGGGAAGGAGACTGTAATGAATTTGAGATGATTTCTGATGAAAGCATGGAAAGTGGATGGCCATGCTTCTACCACATTAAATCATGAATATTCCTTAGCCCTCTCCTCCATACAACTGCTCAGAATTATATTGATGTATCTCATTCAGTCCTAATGTCTATGTTGCATTCCAAGTTTTGATCATAAAGGCATAAGAAGATAGAATATGGAAAGTTAACTTGTAGAAAATGCTATTAGAATGTAAACAGTGCCAAAGTGATCAAAAAATGATTGAAAGTCATGATTTTGAATAGCTAAAACAGCTAAGGCATATTCATAGTTCCATTTCTTTTATCCTCATAGCTCAGTGGCTGCCTATTCAGACAATCAATGGCACAGAGCACATGTACACTGGTACTGACATTTTCCTGCAGCAGAAACTGGTTTTCTCTTACATCTCTGATAGAGGCTTTGCAATATACTGAGCGAGAATATATCTGTGCCCCATTCACTTCATAGTCTAGGAAACAAACAGATTTTTGTGTGTATATGAAGAGCAAGATACAGGGAAGTATATGATGTGATATGACACTGAGTAGCAGTAGTGGAAGACAGATACCATAGCACATTAGTAGATGAAATGCTACCTTTTTAATATGTTTTTTAATTTTATTTTTAAACCACTGGAACAAAAAGAAATTTCAAAAGAAAGATTTTAGTGATAGAATTAAATAGATCTGCAGAAATCCACAGTGACCTCTCCCCATGTATGATAGACAGAATTGGAATAAGTGAACAAAGATCCTATTTGAAAATGTAATGAATTGAATATATATTCAATTCAAAGCAGTATAGACAATTAGAACTGTGACTTGATCTCAATACTAAACAAAACACAACAGGAAAGTGAATATCAGCTAAGAAATACTATGAAAAAAAGCTGTGGTAAGAAAGTGAAAAGAGAAAACAGCACTCTTATTGATCCACTAAGCACAAAATCGATTCACAGCATTTCCCTATAATTGAAAATACTGTTAACAAATGAGAATGCAGCAAACCATATGCTAATACAACCAAGTTTTTCAAGCTGGTGATTTGCCCTTTTGAGACAAAATCATAGCTAATGTAATTTGGGACAAATTCTACTTGTTTGATATCTTCTGAATTTCTTATCCATCATTGCATCAAGTCTGTATTTGGTCCAAATTATTTCACTTTTATTAGAATTTACTGTAGGTGATATTTGTCCCCTTGTTTTATTGCCACCTGTAAGTACCTGTAGTTCCAGTTTGCTCTCCTGGACAGCATTCTTTAAAGTCTAGTCACCCTGTATGTGCACACTATCTTATCTCATCTCATTTCACCTTGCCAGGCACTTCTACATGACTGCAGAGAGTTTTTATTGAAGAGGGAGGATTTCACACTGAAGATTGCTTCCTGTGAATTCATCCATGAAGTGTTTTTTCCCTATATAGCTATATATTCACGTGTAAATGAGTCTCATTGCTGGGGCACCAGAGCACATCATAGAAGCTAAAAATAAACAACCATTGTCCCAGGCCATCCCAGGTACTGGGATTTAATGGGACAAATTTTATTTGCTTAGTTTTCTATTTTTTATTGCATTTCCTTATTTTTGTGTCTCTTAGTATCTTTGCTTTCAGTTCTTATATTTCATACTGGAAAATGTACCTGTGAGACCTTTTAACCAGAAGAAATGGGTCTTTCAAATTTCGTTGAAGGTTTTGACTCTTTTTTGGACATTTCTGTCTCCAATCAGATGCAAATTACAGTGGCTTGCCCTTATTTTTCAGCTATTTCCAGCTCTCATGACTGCCGTCTTTGAGGCAGACTATTTTTTCAAATATCCTTCAAGAAATTGCCATTAAGGAGAAAAGACAAGAGAGTGAAATGGTCTACATTACTCTCATAATTACTCTAGTATTACTGAACAAATGTGTTGTTTCTGTTCTACATCAAACTGTTCATGAGTTACCACATTGGTTACAAAAATCAGATTCAAAGCCATTAGGGGTGGTGAATTAATAGATGACAGCACAGTCTTTTGTCCCAAAGCCAAAGGGAAGAGGTGAGAAGAACTTAGGAAGAGATCAAAGAGCTGAAAACAATGATCTCCTGTCTCAGGTTTATACTATATTACCAAAGAGGCTTTGAACTTGTTCTTTAAAATCAAGTTAGGGATGGATAAATGCTGACAGCAGTCAAGGAAAGTTATGCATACTTCTTCCACTAGCAGAAGGTGTGCTCAATACAGGAGGCATCAGACGATATCCACAGTTCAATATGAATTTTAAGGTCTCTATACTTAAGCAAAAAACAGTGGATGTGTATTGCTACAGCTACAAATCTAAAATTCCAGTAACTGTCACTTTTCTTTCCAGTAAAAACTGTCCTTGAGTGGGGTTAGTAGTCCTCTAATGATTAAAAAAAATTTACTCTGTGGCGCGCTGGTCAGTGGCTAGCTCTGGGAACGCTGGACCGCGTCCTTCTGGCTGCTCCAGTCAAGTGCGGTGATTGCTGTCTGCAGCGGGAGGGTCGGCGAGATCGCACACAGGACTCGCAGAACCACCGATGGTAAAGGCGCAGGAAGAGGCAAGAAGTAGGGACGGACTCTTCGTAGGGAGGCAGGAATGCATTTACTGCAGCAACGCACACAAAGTGCACAAAGAGCCCTGAGCAGGGGGTGACACGGAGTTTTATACCAAGACCGGTAGGGGCGGAGAAAAACCAGGGAACAAATCACAAACTAGCAAGTAGGAGGTACAAAGGCGGGGAAACATACAATAGACCAATGGGGAGCATAGGAGGTGGGGAGAAAAACATGGAAACCAATGGGGCATCGAGGAACAGGGAACATTCCAAAACGAAACTATATATGGGGGAAGAAGGGTGGAGAGGTGAGGGGCCAACCAAGAACAGGGAATTTGCATGCAACCGCAAGGGGCTTATGGTTTGTCACCATCCCTTTAAGGATTGTGGCCCCTTATATTGTCCCACCAGTGGACGCATCTGGTTTGGCGGGCTATGCTTTCTCTGGTCAGCACCTCACAGTGCTGCCGCACCGCAACAATAAAGCACAACTGTTGAAAAGAATTCTGTGTAGTGAGATTATGTTCAGACATATGTGCACCCATGTATATTTAATATTTTCTTTTAATTTAGATCTTTCAGAAAAATATTATCACCACAGATATTTTAAATCTGAAATCTGTTCAGCCATCTGAATTACTGGATAAAATAAATCATGGGAAATATAAAAATACTATCATATTGATTGGAGCACAAAATTCCTACAGTTAAAAGGTATTTTTAACATTTCTTTGGTTTCATATTGTGCTTATTTTTTACATTTAAATCAAGAAAGACACTGAATTAATTCTTAAGAGATGCAAGTAGAAGTGTTTCTAGAATGACTTGGAGACTGCAAACATGGTTAGTCAATCTGATCTCAAGTACGTATGGGAAATATTGGAGAATTTCAGTGAAGGTGAATCAGTAGTAGAATCTGTCTCATGGACTTTTTTTAGGATTGTTTTCAAAGATCAAAAACCCAAAGCTCTTATACTGTTTGAATTAATTTTCTCCTCCCAGTTAGAAAAAGTGAATAAAATCATTCCCATCTCTTGAATTTTCAGGTCCTGTGGCATACATACCGGGAGTATAATGGGAACCTGAATATAGTCTGCCTAAAAATTCCATCTACTTTTGTTACCATAAAAAAATGGGTATCCTGCATGCTTACCACTGGCCACATGACATCCCCAAAAGGCCTCTGTACATATTTAAGCATACATGCATGGTTAGAGTACCAGAGGCACGATGTGCTTACACCAGTGACTCAAGCAGCAGAAATATACTTGAGTTCAAATCAAAAGATAACACCCCTTACCTATTTATTTGCTTTTAATTCCTGATACATCCAAAAGCAATCCTGGAGCTGCTTCAGCTCACTATAATTGTTTATTGATTGATTTTGGATTTAGCATTTGTGTATATATATATACACATACATACATATGTGTGTGTGTATCTATATATATAAGCTGAGAATGTATTTATCATATTATTAATATATACTTTCATATATATTACCCATAATAGCTCTTTATCTCTGTCCCTGATTCTATATTCATACTGACGTATATTTCATAGATACTACATATTATGTGGTTTCATTCTTTTTTCTGGGCCCTTGCACAAACATCAGGACAGTTAAAAGTCTAATTTTGTTTAATGCAATTAATCTTATATTTGACAAAAACACTCATTTGAAAATACATCCATTAATAACCTAGCTTGTCTACCAGAGTCTCAAGAATATATCTTTATTTTCTTTAAGGAAAATCTCTCTCTTTAAAGGTCAAGTGTTAAATGGTTAATGGTATTGATTTATAGCTAATTGTCACTTCATTTCTGTTATGGGAACTCTGAGGACTGGCTTGGTCTCCTAGCTGTGATAAAATGTAGGTTAAATATGTAATTTATTAGTTGACTCTTTGTGATTAATTGATCATTTACAATGCTGATTACTTAATCATCCAAAATATTAATCAGCAGCCAGCTAAACAATAGCCCTAGTTTAAATGGGTTTAATATCAATAATCAAGTGGTCACTGAAAGGAAGAAATTCTCTCAATTAAA
This sequence comes from Eulacestoma nigropectus, assembly GCA_013397775.1. Classification (NCBI taxonomy): domain Eukaryota; kingdom Metazoa; phylum Chordata; class Aves; order Passeriformes; genus Eulacestoma; species Eulacestoma nigropectus. Next base: position 697,212 of record VZTE01003579.1, read on the forward strand.
GAGCTGACTTTAGATTTTGTTGTCAAATGCTCCCTGTTAACCTCACCTTCCTACTTGCTGCTGAAAACTCAGAAAACTCTTGGCATTTCACCAAAACCAGCCCTCTAAAAATCTGGAATCAGGACTTTAGTTCAGCAAATCCCTGCCTGCATTGTTTCAAAATCCGTGGGAAATTCCACATGGCCGGGAAAATGTTTTGTAACACTGTCACAAGATCTTCAGTATGCAAACAAATAAGACTGCAGCTCACTGTATACTAGTCAATCAATGTAATAATTCAAAATAATACTGCAATTACACCCAAACTTACTGTCTGCTATGTGAGGAAATACATTATCATTCAATTAAGTGTCCAGAAAGTTCCATTTGTATCATCTTTAGTATCTTTAGTGAAAAAATTCCCTGCTTCAAATTAGTGTATTTACTTTTCACTTTATTAGTGAGTATTGGGAATATTATCCTCTTATTGTGGGGTCAGCATAACTCAGAAAAGAGTTTTGCTCACTTGGCTCTGTGGATTGAATATTTAATATCATTTGATGATCAATGAATTGCTGTTGTGGTAATTGTGTTCTCATATTTATTAAAAAATAATATTCAATTTCTGTGTATCTCTGTTTATTGATTTTTTTTTGTTGTTACTGATGGAATTTTTGCAATGGCGTTTTACTGAGCTAATAAACATGTCCTGAACTTACCTAATTATTGTTTAGCAATAGCTTAACACAACAGAACTTATGATCACATGTTCTGTGCTTTAGTTTGCTGTAGTGTATTGTATGCATCAAACTGCAATCATTTACTGCATCACGTAGTCAGCTTAAGAAGAGATAAGGACTCTTAAGAAAGGAACAGAGTGGGCAGTCAGACTACAATAAGCTGCTACTTTATGTTTCACTTTAATGTTCCTAATGAGTTAGCTCAGCTGGTTGGAGCACGGTGCCAGTACTGCAAACATTGTGGTTTAGAGCCCCATACAGACCATTCACTCAAGAGCTGGACTCAGTGATCCTTGTGGGTCGCTTCCAAATCAGAATATTCTGTGATTCTGTGATAGTCTAAAATGGCAATGCCACCTGGCTGTTCTGATCAGTCCAAAGCTACGGCAAAAAGCCTGGTAATGCAGAGGTGAGTGATGCAGAAAACATCTATAGTGCTAACCCTGAGTAGCTATACTGCTTCAATCAAACCCAGCCACGTAGTAGTTAACAACACTGCATGGGGAAAGCTTGACTAACACTTGTTTCTACTCTTCAAGCACAAATGATTGCTACTCATTCAATGTCATCAGCAACCAAATCTCAAAAAAAACCCCGAAGTTTTAGAACCTTCATTTATACTTTAAATAACACAAGTTTGGAAAATGTCACTGCATTTTATGAAATCAAATAGCGTGGTCATTATGTTAAAATGGTCATTATGCTGAAAAATTCAGTTTGATATCCTCACCAAGGTATCTGGCAATTGCAGTCCATACTACATTACCTATCTGAATGCCTTCAATTTCGAAATTTCCTCCATCAAGCACTTAATCAGCATTTCTTCATTACCATTTTGCTCAGTTTGTGGGGAAAGCTTAAATAAAAGCTGGAAAAAAAACCCCCTATATCAGGGCAAAGACAAGGTCATAAGAGTATGCTTATTGAATAGATCCATGAAAAAATGTGTCTTTCTCAAGTGCTTGGAGAGATAACTTGGCCACTCATCTTCTTAAGTAAACTCTGATACATTTGTTCGCATTTCCTAAATCGTAGGAAATGTCTATTTGGTGTTAGGAAATGAAGTTTCAACACATTGTAATACTGCAGGTACAACAATAGCTATCCTATAATATTAAAGCAACCCAGTCATGAAGTAGTGCTACCCAGTCATGCTACCCAGACAGGATCAAAACACAGGACATTAGTTCTCCTCAGGACTGATATTTAAGGTACTATATTCTGTATGGTAATGTTTTATTACCTGTCCAACTACTTTAAGTTTTACCACTTGGAGTGCTGCATTTATGCAAATATCCTGTTCAGTTGTTGACAGTAGTTTTGTTATAACTATTAAATCAAATATTTTTTACTTAAGTAGTGCTATATTCCTGGCCATGCATAAATGTGTAGGAGACAAGATCATAAAAAAAACCCAGACCACAACTAAATTGAATATAGTTCATAATAAGCATGAACTATAGCTAAAGAAAAGAACTAAAGTGTGAAAAGAACTAAGGGAGTCTGTAGAAAATCTACATTAAATAGAAATTGAACATATTTTCCCACTGAAGTATTGTTAATATTATGCACAGATTTAAGTGTATACAAATAGTGTATTTGTCAGAGCCCAAGGAAAGCTTAGTACTTATGGATATTGCCCTTCTACAACTCAACTCATTTCTGTAATTAGCTTGACTTCCATGCAGATCTGAATTATTTATAAGTATTTTCAAAAGAAGCAATGAAAAGGTCATGTATTACTAAAACACCCTTTTATTTACTTTTTTTAATATTACCATGATAATATTTATCCATATGGAAAGAATAGAAAAAGAAATGTATTCAAAAAAACAAACATCAGGTTCATTATGATGCTTGTTCATTTTTTCTCTTATTGTTTTGTAACAGGAATGGTAATAGATGTTGGAAAGAATTAATGGTGTATACACAAACAATAATACGGCATGAGTGTCAACATTGACTTTTGGGTTTGATCTGCTGGTGACCAGCTGTCCATCTTTCTGCTTGGAGAAATAGAGGACTTAACTGCAGTAGTAGATAAATCCTGTATCTGATTTGGAAAGCATCTGTCTTACCACTTTCATGAACCTGTGATTAAGTGATTAAGTCTGTATCTAGGTGCACAGAACTCACTCACTTCATTGTTTTGTGTATAACCTCAAACTGTTACTTTCCACCCCCCATATTCTACCAGAACTGCTTTGTAAGCTCCAACAGTCCCAGGTTTGTATTTTTTCAAGAGGAAGGTTGAGGCAAGGGGGGCGTTTGTCTTTGTCTTCTGGTCCAGCAGTCTGCTACAGCTTTTGGTTTCAGTGGAAAAATGTGGAAAAAAATGTTGGCTGAATTATGATTATAACTAATGACATCAATTATTAAGAAAGAGAAATAAAAGTCCTTATAATTTTCAAATGTTTCTGCACTACATATTGTCTGAATAAAATGATAGTGTCTGAGATCAGATACAGAGAGCCACAAAGACTCATTTGTTATAGCTCTGTTACTATGCAGTAAATGACATTGTGGTGTGAGTGTACTTTGAGATTAAATGGTGATATGGTCAGCTGCTGGAACATGGGCAGACATGACATTGATTCCAAGGAAGATCGCAAAAAAAAATCATTTTCATAAAAGGAAATAAGATTTAAACTAATACTTTTATTCGCCATTATCCTTTTCAAATTGAGGAGAACAAGTGCTGTAACAGCTCAGGGTTCTAAAATGCAGCACTCTGTGATGTGCAGATGGCCTTCTGTCTTCTACAGACTTTAACATGCCCCTGCAGAAAGCTCTGGACATAGACTTCAGACCTCATCTAATTCTTTCAGATAAATGATTGCTAAATATCACTGTCATAAAACAGCAAACGAGATTCAATACTAAAGAATCTTCCACTCACATGTGTGTCTTCCACACTATTCTCCAGTCAGATGAAATTTTCTAGTGATAATAAAAGCAATCATTGGCATTTGGAATAAATTGTGATTAAAAAGGGGTTTAAAATAATATATTCATAGAATAAAATTGTTTGGGTTGAAAGTGACCTGGAAGATCATCTAATCTGCCATGGTCAGGGACACTTTCCACTATACCAGGTTGCCCAAAACTCCACATAACTTGGCCTTGAATGCTTCCAGGGATAGGGCATCCATAACCTCTCTTGCAACCTGTTCCAGTGTCTCACCACTACCACAGTAAAAAGAGATATTTATGTTTAAAATGTATTCGGAAAGTAGATAGGTACAACTGGCATCATGATCATCAATTACAAGTTACAGAGTTTAAGGACTATTCGTTTGAATATACTCAATAACAATAATAATCAAAATAACAATTATTGAACTCTCATTGTTTTATTCCCTTTGTGAAATAAGTATTTCATCTTGACCATAACTTTTTGAGATTGGAATTAAAAACAGAAAACAAAATTAAAATTAAAAAAAGAGACAAAGAATGAGATTAATCAGATTAAAAGAATATAGAGAGCTCCAATCTCTTCTTGGCCTACTCTGAGTAAATTATATGGCAAGTAAAAAATCAAAAAGGTCTTAACCAGCAAAAATGTTGAGTTGTTGAGACATTGATGTTCAAAAGAACTACAGAAAAGTACACGTATAAAATAGAGAGGTGATGGATTAATAGCAAAACAAAGCTAGGTCTCAAGATAATGGGTAGCTAAAAGAAGCAGAAAAAGCAATATCCATATTCAAATAAATGCAGCATAAAGGAGTCTGCAAAATGAGAGGCTTAGCTCCTAGATCTTTACTGTGAGGATCTGACCTAGCAAACCATTTATTTAAGGAGTGATCAGGCAGATAGTTTAGTTATTAACTGCGCTGGTGTTACACGTGCTCTGTGAAAAAAATTCTGTCTCGACAGGTGGATTATATTTTTGTCTCTCTTCATCTTGAGGGATGATATCTGAATTTCTAGATGAGGACCTTAGAAAGCTCCAAAATTTTCAGTTTCTAGAGGAAAATATGTGGGTACATTCAACAAAAACAAAGGGAGAATAAAAAGTGAAGATGATCCACTGGGCTAAATGATAGAGGAGAGACAATTTAACTGCTGCTACCACTCAGTAAGAGCAAGAATAATCCTTTTGTGCAGAAACATCAGAGCATCAGAGTGAAATACTCTGCAAATGCATAAAACACTAATTTGATACAGGGATTCAGTGCCCCATACAGAAATGAGGCTGAGCAAGCAATGGGACCTAGAAAGTGATGAAGAATCTATATTAACATCTAAAGTACCAATATGCAAATAATCATAAAGTACGAATGAATGCTACAGATCACTGAACAGAATAGCTTCTGGGTTGTATCACTACCGAACAATGTGCAAAACTCCATCAAACCCTGTGAGTAATGAACTCATGCCTAAATCCAAAAATGAACAAAGATGTAATCCATGTGACAACAATGAGTCAACAGGAGTGGTTTTCCACTCCAGCATGCCAAATAATAGATGATTTAGAAAAAGAAACTTTTTTTAAAACTGAAATAACTTATATAATACTCATATCTTCATCTATTTTTATATTACTTTGTTACTTCCTTTAAAATCAATCAGGAATTGCCATTCTTTACCGTAAGATGTGAGAAAAGAGTATCTGAGTTGTAATGATTTTCCACTGCAGTATAAACTGGAATTCAACAGTGAACTGGTCTCCCTCAGCGTTTCTCCCTGATCTCTTGGCAAGCCACTTAACCCTTCAAAACCACAGTAAAATGAGAATAATAGAACTATTATGATTTGTTTGTAGTTTTCTGATAACAGATCTGTCATCCACATACAGGCATGAAAATATTTGGACTTAGTGTTCTGAAAAATTAGCTTGCAACCATTGTACCTGGCACTTAGGGCAAAAGTAACGTAGACAGACGGGAAACATGTTGATATTTGGTGTTGGCTTTGCCGGTGGCACGCACTCTGGAGAGGGCCCGGAGGAATAGCCGGAAGCTGACCACTTGGCGGCTCTCAGCCAGCACATACACACAACAGCGGTCAGCCGCTCCTCACTTGCCGGAGGCTTCTCCCTGAGCAGATAGTAGAAGCGCGCAGGCGGACGCAGGAAAGTGAAAGAGGGGGGGCTCTCCAACTGCTGTTTCACAAAAGGATTTATTGAAGGGTGAAACAGGAAGAGGGGGAAATCCAGAGAGACTCCGGGGGAATGATGGTGTCCAGGGTTTTTATACTCAGGGCAGGAAGGGCGGGGAAAAGGGGAACAACCAATGGGGTTTACACTGAAAGGCGGGGTTATGAACAAAGGAGCCAATGGGGAGGATACATGGGAGGGACTTAGGGAGAGAACCAATGGGGTGTCGAACTGCGAAGAACTTCCTAGAACTAATACATATTAACGAGGGGAAATGAATAAACATGAACTTATACATAAACTGGGGAGGAGAAAACAGTAACTAATTGGGGGAGATTATGCAAATAACAGTGGCGGGGAATTCTGGGCAGTCACCCTAAGTGAAGGTGGGATGCCTCACACTTCGGTGCCCTCGCGGCTGGCTGTGCACCACGAGTTGGTTCTGGTGCTTCTCTCCAGGGTCACAGTGGCGGCAGTCATCTGCCCCTCCACAATTTGGTAGCACGGAAGGGAAGTCTTGGAACATATTTCCATGTGTTGTGCATGTTTAAGAGACACTGGTGTTAAAGAGTAAACTATACCTTTGAACAGATATAAGATTGCAGTTTTCAACAGATATAGAAATCTAGGCTTGGTCTGCCTAAATGTTTTTAGTGTGAGTACTTTATTAGCCAAAACCAATGGCTTTTAGTATTATGTTAAGAAGTTCAAACCTAAAATCAGAAATAAGAAACTGTTGCAAGAGTGTCCTTTACTCAGGGACATAAGAAGCAGTTGAAACTCCGGTGAGCTGAGCAACTTTTCACTTCAGCATGTGATGCACTCTTTTGCAGGAGCTGAAATAACAAAATCTGTGGGCAGATCTGTGGGAGTTATTTTCACTGGCTTTTGGTGGTAGGAATGGCAAGAAGGACAGGTGCGTGGAGTGAGGAGAAGCTTAAAAAAGCAATTTATAGTGCCCTAGCACATCAACTTAATTCAAACCTCAGTACCAACAAGACTTAAAAACGTGAGAGAAGGAAGGCTATTGCGAGAGGAGGAAAGCAACCAGCTGGTATTGCAGTAGCTTCCTGGAGATGGAGATTATAAATGGGTTTATTTTGTTGTTGAAATTAGGTGTTGTTTTCTATCAACTTTCTAATTAGTGCTTTTCTCTTCCAGTTAAATCAATATCGTTTAACAAACTGCTTGGAACCTCCTGACAAAGAGGAAAATGAGTTCGATGGAAGCCGGAATTTTAATACCATTGCCCAAAATTCAGAGGATTTTGCCAGAGCCTTGAGCCAGGATTTTTGTGGTGACATTTAATTTCAGCCCAGATCTCATTCCTGTCTATCAAGTCAGAAAGGAACAAAGCCTTATCTGAATACCACTGCATTAGGAAAAAACATAGTATGCCAGATTATGCATAACAACATCTGCCTTTGTTTGGTCATGCCCCACCCTGCAGATCCTGATGAGTCTTCACTTCCTCCACACTTGTGAAGCACTTGAAATGCGTTTGGTGGAAGAATCCAGCTGAAAAGACTAGGGAAGTCAGGCTGACCATGTGAGCCTTGGGTGTGCTGCTGGGCATAGCTGGCAGTCTCAGGAGAATCAGGGAAAGCAAACTTTCTGCAGAGGTATTTGGAATGACATTGAATTTCCTCTGAACTGCTTTATTTCTGAGCACTTAACAAGTATAAGAGCTCCATCCATTCAGTGGCTTTTCAATTAGTAAAATAAACAACTCAGAAGCACTGGAAATCAAATTTGCATCCTGTGATAAGCACTAAGTAAAAACGCTACAGTTTATTGGTGATCTGGTTAAAAGCCTTCCTTTCTGTCCCTGGTACATAATAGAGACACACACTTAAGAAAAGCTGCCTGGGAAAATTATTTCACAAGGAGGAAGATAGCTGTCGGCAACATAAAATATCTTTTTTTGTCTAGAGATTCACTGCTTCCATTCTTTCCAGGGGCAATATAAAAGAAATCGAGAGCTCCATCTTCTAGAAAAGGAGGAGTCCAGCAAACTGTCACACTGCTTGATGTATTTCTCCTCTCACCTCAGGACTATCTACTACATAATTGGCAATAAATTGTTGTTACTTCTTGCAGTGGCAGATCCCTTTGTGACTTTTATATAGTTGGATAGACAGAGGCATAGAGAGAATAAAAAGCCCAACAAGCCTAATGCTTAAGTGCTATCAATAAGAAAAGAATATTAGTGACAAAAATCTTCAAAAAGAAAAAAAAGTAGAAAAAAACTTGGAATAAAAACTGTGTCTATGCATCTGTGTTCATTTTCTGTCCTCTTGGTAAAAAGGGAAAACAGATTCAAAACTTACTGAGCATTTTCTCATCCTTCCTCAGGAACTTGGAATTTCATCCATTGGATGCCTATAAACACACACCTTGCTCAGGTCTCTGATGTGTCTTTTTAATTATTCAATCAAGAATGAAGTAGTTTGTGTACAGGAATTCCAACACAAGATTTCTTGATTGCTCTTTTTTGTTATTTATTTTATTATTTCTTTCTCAGAGAGATTCTCTGGACACAGTCCAATTTACTTAAAAGAAGAAAAATACTAGATCAATTTCATTTTCTTTTGTCATAATGTGGGGTTTAGATATGTACTGGAATGTTTTCATAGCAGAAAAGCAAATAGCTTTTACACCAACATATTCCTTCTATTTATGGTGCATCTTGTTTTACCTTGGCTTGCATGAGAGTAAGAAGAGATTTTGCTAATTTTAAGATATTGTTAATGACAAAAAAACAGTTTAGGAAACATATTTAAAATATAGTGAAGGTACAGATTTATCTTTCAGGACAATTTTTTTTCTAGCCCTGATTCTACTTCTGTTTTAAAGGTCAAAGTAAAACTAATACGTATAGTCAGGTGCCTACTTCTGGGTAGTAACTGAGGGAATGGGAAGGATTTAGTCTGTAACTGGGCTTTAGTTTGTTTCTGAAACACGAAAGAAAAAACAAAGCTGTGAACTACCCTTCTTCTGCTCCTTATAATGGGTAAAGTAATTCTGCAGATGTATGGAATTGTAATGTTTTTTAGGTTGCATTTCTATTTGGTTTTCTGTGCTATTTGTTTTCTCTTGGAAACTAATAGGTTAAAGAATCTTAAGAGATTATTCTGATCACCACAGCTGTATTGGGTCTGGCTGAGCTGAAGTTCATTTTCCCATAGAGCCCTCACAGTGCTGCGCTTTGCATTGGTAGCTGCAAAGGTGTTGATAAAAGGCGTTGTGGCTACAGATGAGTGGTGCTGGCACAGCATCAAGGCTGTCTCTCTAACGTTCCCACCCCTATCAAGGTGCTGGGAGTGGGCAAGATTCTGGGAGGGGACACAGCTAGGCCAGCTGACCCAAATTAACCGAGGTGATGTTCCATACCATGTGATGTCAGCTCAGATGTAAAAGCTTAGGGAGAGAGGAGGAGTGGGGTGTATTTGTTGTTTAATAATGTTTGCCTTTTAGAGCAGTTGCTATGTGTGCTGAAGCCCTGCTTCCCATGAGGTGGCTGAATATTGTTTGCTGATGGAAAGTAGAGATTGAACAGATTTTTTTTCCCTTGCTTATGGTGTGTGCAAACTTTTGTTTCTTTTGCTGTAGTGAACTGCTTTATTTTAACCTACTTGTTGTTTTGCATCTTATTTTCTCTCCTCTGTCCAGCTAGGGGGTACTAGAGCTGCTTGTTGGGAGTCTGGTATCCAGCTGAAGTCAACCCACTGCAACAGCCTAAAATACTTTGGTAGGTTGTTTATGAAAAATTCATTAACACCACTGCTTTTTATCTAGATTTTGTTTTGCTGGACAGCACAGTTTTCATTAGCATGTACTTATCAAAAAAAACCTCAAAACATTTTATGTTATTTGAATCCATGCTGTATCATACTGCATAGAATTTCTTCCATGTAACCCTCTTCATATCAGCTATGGTCATCTCCTAGTAAAAAAAACCCAAATTTGGATGTAATTTTCCAATTTTTATCAACATATTCTAATAGCTAAACTAGGGATGAATCATGGAATTTTTAAAATTTGTTTTCATATAAAACATCTCTATTATATAAGTGGATCTGTGGTAATTTTTATATGAAATATGGATTGTATCTCTGTATAGATACAGACATAAAGATATACCTATTCTAAAAATTCAGTTATAAGAAACAAAAAGGTGACTGACTTTGTTCACATTTTTCTCAGTGAGGGACTCCACTGAATAAAGTATAAACTAGATAAGATTTTAATAGCTTTCTCCTCTATTCCTTTCTTTAGACCACTAGAAAATGCTGCCTCTGAAATAAATTTGCCTCTTTGACATAACGTTGAATGCAATTATTTTCTTTTATGGAACAATTCCTGCTAGGAATGCAAATAACAAAAATATCACCCAGTTTGACCAGAATCAGCCAGATTGTGTTAAAACCAGGATCATTCAAATTCTTTTTGCAGTCAGTAAAAAAGTTCCCACTGGCTTCAATGCCTATATGCTTAGGGTTTAAAATTTAGCACAAATATCATGTGGGGGAACCTTGTAATTTTTCTCTTTTATTCCTTCTTGGGTTTTTTTTTATTATATAAATTATAATCTTTTGTATTTCTTTGCAACTTATTCCTGTTCCTCTATTGTATATGAATAGCATTTTCAAAAGGCCTTAGGATTAGTGTAATGTAGTTTCTACTGAAGTCTTTGACAGTCTTGTCAGTAACCCCAATGGCATCATGGAAACTAATGGGATTTTAAGAAACCCAGAAACCCTCCCCCTTCCTCCCCTCACCTCCATTCTCCCGCTAAATGTTAGGGTTTGCTTCTTTCTAAAAAAAAAAAAAAGAAAAAAATGGTCAATTTATTATTTTATTGTTACTACTATTGTACTATTATTTTATCTAAAAAATGAAAGCTTTGCCTTTTAGTTTGGTAGCTTGTTTATTTTTCTACTGTTTATAACCACTATAGCTTTGTATTTATTAAAAAAAGCAGGTTGATAAAAAATATGTGGATCAGTAAATGATCAGTAGTAACCAAGGACAAACAGCACTAGATTAAATTGTAACTGCTGACTGTATTTAGGAGACTTCTGTAATTGACTCAATTTCTTCAGAAAGCATTTTGTTGCTTAGACAATAAGCAGGACCAGTGACACGGTCATTTCTTCATTTTTTTCCCGTTTTCCTCAACTTCCATATGCATTGCCGTAGTCTTGCAGCTCTCAGTATTTCTCAATATGTCAGCATTTCACAATACACCACTGCAGGACTCAATGGGTTTTATGTTGGCACTTCTTTCAAATGAAGCAAGAGTCATATAAACAAATGCTTAGCCTGTGGCAAAACTCAGCTGTTGGCTAGGGAGCAGTGTGAACTACTGAAGAATCAGGCTTTAGAACAAATTAATCGTTTGTTGTTGTTTTTGCAGTATTGTAAAAATACCCTTTGCTGAAGGGTCATATCAGGGAAATAATGCCTATTAGCAGCTCTGCAGAGTACCTTCTTCATCGTTCTAGTCATGTCAATGTAATACACAGAATCCAGTAAGAACTAGGGGAAACTGGGCAAATATTTGTTGTCTTGCCTTGGTTGTTTGTTTGTTTAATAACATAAAAATGCAAAGGAACCGTTATAATTAATGTTCCTACCAGTGCTGAGTGACCATGTAGCACCCTTACAGTCCTTGAACCACTCATTCCATTTTTTCTGATCTGAGAGATCAGGAGAAATGGGAAAGGGGAAATAGTGCCAGAAAACACCATCTTATTTTAAATACGCTTTGAAGAGAAACCCTGCTGGAAATGCTGCTTGCTAAATTTGCCTTTCTACTGCTTCTTCCCGTGAATGTATACTAGAAAGAAAAATGATGGGGATTTTGGTTCTTTTTTTTTGGTCTTGGAAAGCAAAAATAGACAATTGCGTGGTCAAACGCTTCTATTTTTAACAATTAAAGCCTCTGAGAATATTCAGTATAATCAGGTTTTTTGTTGGTTTGGTTTTTTTTTTTTTAAATTTCATTAAAGCATCATCCTGATTTTTCTCAGACTGACTCCTTCATCCTTGATGAAAAGTTCAGTAATAATACAACCTAAAAGTCTAGAGCTTTAAAAAAATATATATCTATATATAGTAGTCATGTTAAAGATCTGATACCTACTTCTGGTTCAAAGCTTAGGGCACTTTATACTGGCTGAAGTGCTACTCAAGTACACACAGTAAGAAAGCAAACTGTGCCGCAGATTCTCCTTTCTGTTTTTAATCACTGAGAAGTAACACTTAATTCAGGTAAAATAACTGGTTTTTATTAGCTGGATGTGCAGTGGATCTCTCTCTTCTAAAATGTATATTTAAATACTTTTACATTCAATTCTGTATACAGAAAAATGATAAGCACTGTTCCTAAATCCAGATTCTACATCATTCTGAGTCATCTCTATGAATCCCTCAGTAAACTGATTGTTTAAGGTACTTAATTGACTTCTGTCAATGCTAATCTTCTATACACTTCCATTTCTCACTGCTGATTTGGGCAGATCTGGGATATAATTACATTACAGATAGCTCTGGGCCAGATTCTGTTCACCATTCAAAGAACAAGAAGAATGAAATAAAGGTGAGAAGGTGTGAAACCACATTCTGAAAGCAATTCTTCAGGCAGAGTCCGATTTATCAGTCAGTGTGCTTTTACCTATGTAACTCTCTGAGAAACCAGAAGATACTGCCATCTTGTTGAGGACCTTATCTCTCATCATCTGCATGTCCAATTGTGCACACTAGTACTGGTGCTTAAATATATATCTGAATCTTTGTGTACCTTGTTATATTAATTAGATATTGAAATACTTGGGTATATTTTCTATGACCTTTTTTTAACTAAGTCATCCTTTTTACTTGTAATTACATCTGCAAACATGTCTCAGTGAACTCATGGTAGAAAGATAAAGTTAAAATACTCCAAAAAATTCAATTAATTTTCATCATTAATGAATGCATTGAAATTTAAAATTAAGTGATTATTCCATAGAGATAAGAGTAAAAATAAATATCCGGAGAGAGTTTGCAATAACCAAATAATTGATTAATCAATTAATCATTCTGCATACATTTAGTTAATCAGATAGAAGCATCAGAGAACAAACAATGCCTTTATTTAAATGAAGCTGGAATTTTAGTAATTAAAAATAGCTAGCTGTTCTTTTGGTAGAACAGCTAGCTATTTTTTTAGATGCTACTTTGGTAGTATCTAAGCTGTTTGCTATAGATACAAACATATGCTCTTCTTCCCTGTTTTGATAAATCAACAGGAGAATTCATGTATAACCATATATCCTGTTAGAGAGAGATGACTTTAGCCGATTTTCAACTTACACAATTTTTTTTTTAATGAGAAATATGTGAGCCTTGGGATATATTACTACACTGTGATAGTCAATAATTACTTGCAAAGAGCCTGCTTTAAGATGTTCATCTGGCTAAATTTCTACTAATAAATTTGTAAGTAGGTGCATGTTCCAAGAAGGGCACTGAATTGACTACGTTTTGTTCATACTTATTTTCCAGATGCCTACCTGGAAGACTTGGCTGGTTTCTTTTCCTTCCCTGCTCTTCCTTGTCTCCCCTTTCCTCATCTTGCCTCCTGACGGCTTACTAACATTATAATAACTTATCTCTCCATAAGTAGGTCAGAATTTCCTACTAACATGTAAGATAATTCTAATATCCAGTGTGTTCATCACTACTTTATGAACTTATGAGGAATTTCTACCTTTTCAATTTGCAGAGTGTCATATATTAGAACTAGTTACCAGTGGCCATATTAGTGAACTGCTTAACAACTCTGCAGCATGAATGATTTAATGACTCATTGCTATTCCTCAGTCCTTGTCTCTACCACTCTGTGAGGCAGTTCTGTACATTGCATTAGTCTGACCTGTAAATCCTAGATATGAATTTTTTTTTCTATAACCTGTTTCATACAGATAATATTTGATTCTTTGTCATTCAGATTCATTATGCTGAAAATATGTTTTATTACAAGTTTTCTCTCCGAGGAAGCTTGTGCTTTTCTCTGACAATATTTCCTCCTCCTGCTGTTCATTTCCTCCTTCTAATTCAGGAATCTTATTCACAAAATCTTCTTCTATCATAGAGAACTATTGCCATTAAAGAAGTCCCACAAGATGTTGCAGTGACATTTGTGTTTTTTGCAGATCCATACTGACAAAATATGTTAAGATTTTGAATTATTCATTCAAGTAGCTGGTCTTAGAAAAATCATCCTAAACAGTCTTGTTTATTTCCTGTTGTTTTGACAGCAGTTAGGTCATATGAACACTTTTGAGCCTTAAGGGAAGGCCATGGGAATCAAGACTAGTACATAATCCTTCCTGGATGGGCAACGAGGTTTT
>VZTE01003580.1:1767-76268 GCA_013397775.1 Eulacestoma nigropectus
CCGGCAGCTCCTCTCCGTAGGGCTCTGCCGCGTGACACCTCCTCCCCCCAGGCTCCGGCAGAGACAAGCCTCTCTGTGCCTCCATGTGCTCCTTTGTGCTGCCATGTGCTTCTTTATCCCACAGCCTCTAACTCAAACTCCATCCCATTTCTTCCCACATCAACCTTTCTTTTCCTATCTGGAATTAGAAGGCTGTGGGTTAGGCATCAGAATTGAAATCTGCTGCAGAAAGGTGAGAAACGTCTAGGGTCCAGTGTCAATTCATACTAAATCATGTCTTTTTTCCTGACAGTCCTTCATGCTTCCAAAGCAGAATGAAAACGAGAATTATGTTCCTGGGTTGCCATGGGTCCCGAAATGCAGCAATTTCCTCTTACTTGACCAAGACTGTTTTGAATGTATAGGTTTAAAAACCAGCTCCTCTCTGTAAACTCTCCCTTCATATTATTATAATGGCATTACAGACTAAAAATGTACTGATTCCTTTCCCCAGTCTTATGGTACACAACGGCTGAATTGTAAGACTGAATTGTAAGACAGAAACAGAAGAGGAAGAAATATTTTAAATATTTCTCTAGTTAGTTTTAAGACTCAGAATTTAAACAGGTTCTTTCTGTCTATCACTCTTTATATTTAATAACTGATAATTTTCAAGTTTTCTTATGAAGCAGGAGTTACCTAACTGCAAAAAAATTCTCTTATTTTGTTGCAATTCTACTGTTCAAGTAGGTGAATTAATTTTTGTTGATATAAGGTGTTAGAGACCATAAAAGTAAACTAAAACATACAAAGGGACTACATTGCTGAAATTAGTCAAATGACATGGCTAATATTTATCATGAAACACAGCATTCTCCAAAATATGTGCAGTATAGATTAAGAGAGGTTTCCTTATTTTCAAAGCTGGCTGTAGTCTGTTTGAGTATGTGTTCCAGATTTGTGAACATTTGCTCATTTGTTATTAGACGAGTCTACAGTGGAGCCAGATGCTTAGCTATAGGGGACACTCTGAGCAGCATTTGCTGAGACACATTCACCTTCAGCAAGGGCCAAGAATTGTAAATAGCTATCTTGGGTCAGAGACCGAGTTCCTCTGAAAATCTAGTATGTCTGAGGAATTTGCCTTCCTCTTTTGATTTGTTCAGTAAATCCCTTTACAGACTTTATATTATTTCAGAATCAATCTTGATACATACATAGAACTCTCTATTTTTTCTCGGCTTCTCTTCTTAGAATATGGCTCCAGGTGCTTTAGATGTTCTTTGGGAATACAAGGGAGTAGTTAGCTTTTGTTTTCCTGTACCACATACAAAAAATAAAGATACTATGAGCATACTGGGTTGAGAGAAAGTTCTAGAGAATCTTTAGGCACCAGATATGAGTGATGCTCTATGTCCACAGACTGAACGAACAGAGCTGTGCCCAGGTTTTTTAAACACGTGTTATTTAAAATATGTATGCATGTAAATATATATTATATATTTATAGAAAAAAAATCTGATTGAAGAAATGACAATAAAGCTAAGGGACTCTCAGCAACATTTTTAAAAAGTCACCCCAGCTGTGAGAGCTGAGCACTTGAAAACCTGCCCCTCATAGTCAAGAATATGCAATCCCATCAATGTATCAATCTGTTTCTCCAGAAAGTATTTTCCTGAAAGCTGAATTAATCACATAGATGCTGTGGCTACTTCTGCAAACTGCTCATTAAGGTTGTGACCGAAAGCAGTATTGTTCAGAGCCTAAGCCCTGTAGCTCCTTGAAACTGACGGTGCCTGCAAAGGCACTGCTATCATGACATTCAGATGGAAATTCACTTGGAAAAAAATAGACAGAGGCCTCTGCTAACTTACTTTCCATGTCAGTGTTTGATTTATTTCTCAAACCTGTGACTTTTGATTACATGTGGGTATTTAACCACTTTTGGCAGTGATATTTTCTTAATTTCTTTGCAGTTCCACACACTTTTGTGCTTTAACATATTGCTGCTGTTGCATGTGACTCTTATGTTTTTTCCTGGAAACCAGATGATTGTTGTGGTCTTTAATGCTGTAGTTGATCTTTGAGTTCCAGAGTTCAAATCAGTATTGCAATTTATGTGGTCCATGAATTGCTAATCAGGAGTGATAAAGAGCAAAGAATCCTTACATTTGTATCACAAGACTGTGGGAGAATGCTCATACTAAATCAGAAACATCCTCTACTTTAATTAAAATACTGGTCTTAACATTTTTGTCAAAGTTCGGGAAATCATAACTTGGACCTATGGTTGCGGTGGCAAGTCATCTACATGTGAAACTAATTTGTTTTTTTAAAAACCTTGTGCAAGTGTGCATGGATTGCTGAGACACTGGCCTTTCCAACACTTGTTTTGCTCTCTGACGTTGACTTGAAATAGAACGGTCAGAGTAAAACAAGCTTTCAAAGGATGAAATCCCATAAGAGACAAGGTTTGGTTTTCTGTTCTGATAATAGTTTCTCATGATTGACTTCCCATCCTTTAGGAGGAAGAGGTTTGCAGCAATTGCTACTCACTACAATAATAAAAACTATTCTTACCTAATTTCCTAAAGCTGCTTTAAAGTCTTTTTCCAATTAGTTGGCAACTGTTATAGGGATTTTTAATCTAAATTAAAAAAAGTAATCAAGGCAGTATGACTCTAGTCAGCCCTTAGGGAAGATTATCCATATTCAGCCTCTTCTAATGGCCTATTGCAACCTGATATATTGGCAGTCATCCAGCCTATGTAGCAGTCCTAACAGAGGCTCAGGCCTTGAACCCTCAAAAGACTTTCTTTTAAAATAAAGCAGCCTGGTTTTTGACATATTTATTTTTTCTTTTCTGTTTTTTTTCTTACATCCTTACTTGGAGTGATTTTTACCCTGAGCCCTTAAAAGGACTTTTGTATTAAATTAAAACGGCATGTTTTGTTTGACATGGTCCTTTTCTTTCCTTTTTTCCCTCCTTGCATTCTTACTTGGTGTGATTTTTACCTTACTGTGGTTGCTGCCAAAACCTGAGCTAAAATTTGGTCAGGGGAAAGGAACGTATTCTGCAGTATTACAGACAATAAATGCTCTAGTGCCACAAATGTTTCCTACCTTTCTTCAATCCATCCTCTTAACATCAGTGTCCAGTTTATAAATGGCATGACATCCAGGAAGCGAGGATGGCTAGGAATAATCTCTGTTGTGCACAAAGTGACAAATACATCTTGTATCCAGGGGAATGTCAGTGGTACAAAAACTAGAAATGTATAGAAAGGCAAGATCTTGCCATCCTGGATGTCCTGTGGGTTCAAACCTTTAGATACATCATTACAGTGGGAACTGTTAGCATGACTTTGGTAGATGAAGATTCCTCAGAATGATTTCAGCAATTTGTATGAAGTCAGATTTTCTTGCCTATTCATAGGAGTCTCAGACCTTTCTGAGAAGTAAATAAGGCTGAGGGAATTACTTTATTATTTGTTCATCAAGCCAAAGAAGGAATTACAGCACAAGAAGGTACTATGTCCCAGAACTGCTAGACAGTTTGGGGGAGTCTGGCTTCTGAAGAGTAGGCAATAAAGCAAGCATATGCAGACAAGGTTTATTGATCAGGTTTTGCGATTTTTGTCTGCACAGCTCACAGGCCAGATTCGCAAATCTCCTAGGAATGTTGCAGACTAGCTTAAGTAACACTAAGAAAAAGATATGCCTGGGTTCAGGAAATATATCTGTGTATCTGTATCTGTGTTTATATATATTTGCATACTAAGAGAGGATCCACCCCTCTCTTGCGATATTTCAGATTCTGGACTTTGTGACAGCTGTTTATATTCACCTGCTTACTCTGGGGTTACCTGATCATCACTGTGGTCATTTGGGGACAATAATTACATGCACATTCACCCACATATCTCCATCAGGGCTTCTTCAAGGTATTTTTTTTCCTCCTGCTTTTGTTTCATAGAAGCAATGTTGTGGTGTGGCAGGCCGACTGTGGGCTGTCTAACACCAGCCAAAACCTAATAGGCAGGAGGCTCCAGCAGTGGGACCTGGTTAATGGGAAAACTCCCCAGGGTTAGGATGACAACACAGAACCCTCCCACCAGCCCTCGCACCTACCATCGCAATGTAGATGTCTCCCTGGGCATTGGATCCTGCTTTCCCCTCCCTTCTTCCCTATACTTGGTTATCGTCCCGCTCCTTCTACCTTCCTCAGTAGCCCATTGGCTCTTTGCTCCCTCTTCCCACCTTCCTTGTTCCCCATTGGGCCTCGGTGTATTTCCCCGCCTCTGTAACACCCCTTTGGCCCTGAGTTATTGGTTCCCTAGGGCTTCCACGCCCCTCTTCGTCCCTGGTTCTTAATCTCATGTCAGTCTTTGTTCGGGGCCTTTCTCGGCACCTGCGCTTCCGGACCCTCATCCCCCCGTAATAAACCCTGTTCCTGTGGAGCTGTGTCGGAGCCCGTCCGCTTCTTTGCTTCTTCCCGCGCCGTTGCCACCTGGAAGCTGCCGAGCCCTGTGTGAGCCTCGGCTGCTTCCCCGCTGCGAACAGATCCAGCAGCTCAGGACAGCGCTCCGGGTAACTGGCACTGCCCCCGGAATCCGGGTTGGGGCGAGTGGTGTCAAAGTAATGCTCACAGTGACACCGGAATAACACTACCAGAATTCACCCTCTGTAATTTCTGGCACATCACTGCTCTTAGACCCTGAAGAGTGACTGGAATCTGATTAATTCAGGGTGCTATTTGTAGCTAAATTAAAGGAATTTTTTTGGTTCCTCGTTCCCAATCTGGTAGGCTCTTTCTCAGGTTATCAACGTATATGGTGTCCACAAACTCTGGTTTGGAGTGAGAGTGAGTGGTATGGCATCATGGCTGAGAAAAGGAAGGGAAAAAAAAGGGCTGTTTCAGTGAAAGTTAAAATGAAGTACACACATTTATGCACTTGTCTGTGGAGATAAGTGTTCATGTACTGATGAAATTCTGATAATTTTCTCGTCTTTCTATTTTTCTGCACATTTCAGGAAATGGTTAGTTTGTCTAGCTAGTGCCCATTAAGTGATGCATATAAGATAAGTAGGATTTCTCTTGATTAAACTCAGTATGTATACCCAAGTCAACAATAATACAAGTCTTCTAAAAATACACGTATTTCTCATATGTCATTATTGCTCAGGATGCCAGGAAAATGTGATTCATACGCCAGTGTAATAAAGTGGAAAAATCATCAGTGTTCTTATAAGTCTTTTTGGTTTTCCTCACTTTCTAGAGATTCCAGCAATTTTTAAAAATATGCGCTGTCTTTGCAATTTTGCTGCCAAGAAAGAAAAGCTAGTTCATTCTGTAATGTAACCCTGTAATGTGGCTGCCTTATATTCAGCTTTTATATTATTCAATACTGTTTGAAGTGTTTCCAAGGTGACATCTAGCACACCCTGGCTTAGTAAAGTATTTAATTAGCATAATGACTAGCCAATATGATGAGGGGATAAAAATCCTTTTTCGGTCGAGTTGGGAGGCAAACTTACCCTGAACTATATATGAACTGTTTTAAACAAACTGCTCTTTCATTAGAGACACTGTTTTTTCTCATAAGTACTTGACATTTTCCTGTATCTTGATTTTTGCCTTCTTCCTGGTTTGCTAAGGGAAAAAAGTATTTGAAGATGTGTTTGTTAGTGAAACACGACTTCTTAAATTCTCTAATATTTTTAATTTAAATTTTTTTTTGTCTCTAAATACATAGCAGTCTTGAGTTCAGTTGGGAAGATATCCTTTGTCTTTTTGTCATTTACAGATGAGTCATAAAAAATGGTATATAAGATCTTTGTTTCCTTTGTAGATGATGACAAATACTGCCAGGGACTCAATAGGTGGCACTCTTCCCCACAAGCTGGACTCACGCAATGTTGTTATGCGGAGGGAGGTAGAAGAAAGCCAAAACAAAAAAGAGTTGATACTAAAAAGTGAATGGTGTAGAGCAGGGCTAATCTGATCCTGAAATTTGCTGCTGTTTTCTCTTAATTTGTAGCACTCACTTAGCTCTGTGGAAAGGCATTATTTGGTGACCACACGAAGTGAGAAACCAGAAAAAAAATGGATACATTTGTGGTTAACAATACATATAATACTGTTGTTTGTATTCGAAGACAATGCTGAAAAAAACACCTCTCATGGCCTGCAGCCTCTCAGATTAAGAGCTGCCTACCCAGAGCACCCGGAGTGGAGCTGGTCATTCCAGGCACAAGAACACAAATGCTCTTGAGAACTCTGCTATTTTGTGCTAAACAGTGCTTTAAAAAAGTAATTCCAAAATCCTTCAAAAACGACAATTACTAGATTACTTCCTGGCACTGTGGCAGGAAGTGCCAAAACCTATTCCATTTTTATAGCACTAGGGATGACTAGTCTCAGGAAAATCTTCAGAGTTCAGTGTGTTTATTCTAGTAGAAAAATTCTCATTCACATTAATGCATTTTGGACTGTGCCTTTTCTGATTGCTGTATCATATCTCAGGGACATTTTGTAGAGTCCTGAGGTTAGCAAACTTTGGCTAGCCATTGGCAACATTCTTGGTTAATATTGCAGAGTAGGGGTTACGAGATCTTTTTCTTGTCTATGTACCACAAGCTTGGCAGGTTGTTCAACTTTCTTGTCTTGGTATCTCTATTAGCAAAATGAGGATAATCATCTCGTTGCCATCTCCTATTCTTACTCACCTTGCTGTAAGAAATAATGTATTTTTGAAATGCTTAGGAACCTTCAGAGAATGCTGTGTGAGTACAAAGCCTTGTTTTATTATTCAGTGTACTCTATCTGATGCTTAGGTGATACTTGGTTTCCATTTTGAAACTTGCCATGGGAGGACTCACTAGTGGGAGTTTCAGAGAACTATTAAATCACACAGAGATTTTAGGAAAAATGAAAAAAGGAGGGAAAAAAATTAGAAGTGACCCCCCTCCCCCCCCCAACCTAATCCTTCTATATAAACTGAAAATTTTGCATTCTTTGTTTCTGCTGCAAAAAGCCCACAGACATCTTGACTGAAATTTATACACAAAAACCATCAGAGAGATCCCTACTTCATGTGACAGGTCTCTGGGATTCAATAATTTTACTACATTTTCTGATTGCTTTTCTATAAGATAGTGGAAGGGTTAGTAGTCCTGTTAGGAGATAAGAGCCAAAGCTTTCAGTTGTAACTTGCACATTTTGGATGAAATACATCATGTTTAAATAAATGAACAGTTGAAGACCTGTCTTCTGATTTCATAGCATTTAACACAGTTCATGTTTGTCTTCAAGAATCCCTTTTTTTTCAAATATTTATTGAATTTCAACTGCAGCACAAACTGCATACACTCTTTTTTCAGCAGTAAACACAGAAGCTTAGGAAGAGGGAACATCATGCAGTTCTCTGGAGGTTGTAGTGCACTGCACACTTCCTTTGCCAATTTCTTACAGTGGATGTTTTCCTAAAACCTTTGAACTGCAACTTCATTCTAACAAGAGGGAAAATATCCTGTTTAATCAATAAGACATGGCAGGGCATGAATAAGTGCATATTTATGATCAAAGCTGCTTGTCCTAAATGAACATACTCTAGTACAATTCAAACAGTGAAATGTCTGAATAACAGAATGCAATTTTATAATAAAATATTAATTTTTGTCAAAGAATTTGCATAATCTTAATTAAATGAACAGACTAATAACCTCTGAGTGGTGAATTCTGCTGTTTTACACCCTAGCCAATTAGATAATTCAGTTTTCAGGCATTCTTCATTGTGCAGACTAAATGGTTGTATAATATTTGGTTGATTTTTTTTTCTCCATCTTAGCAGAAAACTGAACTAGCAGTAAACAGAAAATTATATAATTGACTGAAAATTAACAGAATAGTTTGCTGGCCAGCGCTAATATTTAAAACAACATAAAAATAAAAGAAACCCCTTGGATTGCATGACATAAGAAACACTGCTCAAATAAGAAATTTTACTACTGAGGTAAAGACCTGTTTCTGCATCTGTGGAAAACATTTAAGTTCCAATAATATTTTAGGTGTCCTAACATGTGATATCAGCTACTAAATACTGAGGCAGAAACCTACCTTTCTTTTCTGAATTAGAGCTTTAATGTTCTTTGCTTCTCCAGTGTGTGTCTTCCTGTCCTCATCTTCCGTTGCTGTGCAGCAAATCACTCCTGCTAAACCCAGAACAGGACTGAAAACTACTGCTGAGAGCAATCCCCAGCTTTTTGGAAAAATATTGGAGCTGGAAAGGGGAATTAGATGGAAGCAAAGATAAAACTGGGATCCCATCAGTTCCTTTCTCTGATAAAGTGATTAAAATTGAAAGCTGAAAATTCAATATGGGCTTCTCAAGGGATACTGAGAGTGTGCTGTGAAATTCTGCTGTTTAGAAATATTTTCTGATCAGAGATCAAAGTACTTCATCCATGTATGAAAAATTACAGGAAATGCAGAGCATTTCTGAATCCAGTATAAAAAAGGAAGGGTGCACCATGAAATAAGTTTTATTAAGACCAGTAACTAATCCACATCCATGAGATGAATACCGTTGTTCTACTACAAGTGTTTAAAGGAGGCATTCCTTGGTTTGCTTAAGGCTGTTTTTCTAACCTTTTGAAGGGTACAACTTTCCTTAGGTAGTGCAGAGTACTCTTGTCTGGGTGCGTGCTCTGAGGTTGCAGATCTGAGCCTTTTCATCATTCTGGAATGTCAGTAGCAGAAATGACATGTCTGGGACAGGGGAGGTGAGTGGATCAGTGGGAGAGGAGTTTAGCAAAACTCTTGAGATCCTCTGTATCTCCAAAGCAAAGTTGTCCCTTCTTGACTCACCTTCGACAGTGTAAGTTTGATCTGGAAAACCACAAAGACTTTTTCTGGCAGCTTCTGTACTTCCTTAGAACTCAAGCATACTTGTACTTAGTGAAAAATCAGAGACTTAGCCAGCCAGAGCTGTAAGAAGAGCTGATCCAGCCCTCAAATGGAAATTCTTACTCTTGTTTCTTTGTTGAATTTGCTAGATAAAAGTATTTTGCAAATGAACAATATTATGAAGAATATCCTATGGATGTGCACAAGAGCCTCTTTGCTGGAACAAAATAAAGGATGCTTCAAAGCCTGAGAAACTCTGTGTTCACCAAGCAGGAATTGCGGTCCCTGCTCACATTCTAGTCTTGTTACCATACATGCTTCTCAAAATATTCACTCTACTATTTTTGTGTTTGTTGCAAGCCCATATACCTAGGGAAAAGATGCACCTTTGAGACCTACTTTAAATGCAGCTTCCAACACTTTTCACAATTGCTTAACTCCCTCCACCATTATATAGGAGATAAAAGTTATTTACTGTCTCATCATGATACTCTTTCAGCAAGAAGTCGTCTTCGTCTTTTCAGGATTTAAATATATTCTTGCTCAAAAGATGCAAAATCACTCTATCTTTCAGAATTATTATTTGCAGACATTCTTAAGGCTATTGTGTTGTAGTCCCTACTTCTGTAGCATGAGGCTCTACTTTTTTCCTGTTTGCCCAATGCACAGCTGTCGAGCACTTCATTTCATAGCCCTTAAAAGAAAGGTATTTTTTAAAATGTCATTTAAAAGTAACAGTATTTCCACGATTTTTTTTCTTAGTAGATGTGTTTTCTTTCAGTTTGTACTTGTCACACATACATGGTACCACTTTTGATCTGTGCACAAAGGTGTATTCATTCAGACACTTTTGTGCCATTATAGCTTGAGATCCATTGGTGCTTTTGCCTTCCAGATACATGCATCTTTATGACAAGTTAAAAGAGCAGCAGAATATTTTTGTATTTATGACTATATTTTTGTCAGCATTACAGAAATAAATTGTTTTAAGAGGTCTGTGGCTTCAGCCAGTGGTCTTCAATTAGACTCCAGGGTACTGTAATGTTAAAGAAAGTACCTGGCACAGATACTTGGAAAGCAGTGTTTAAATAACAAATTATTTTATTCTATCTACCTTGCTTTGCTGACTGCTTGTTTTGAAATGAGCTAATTGTGTAGTTTATTGAAAGAAAAACATGCCACAAAAACTGAAGAATAACAATTGCAGTTAAGTTGCAGCCATCTTTGAAGAGGGCTGCACTAACTAAAGGGCTAGATCCCAGGATATAGTTAGGAATCATTAGTAGAGTTAAACTAAATTCACTTGAAAAATGATATACTTTAAAGAATGTGCGGTTCTTGTGTAATGATAATTGCTCACCAGATTAGAAAGTGAAGTCACTGTGATTACCACAAGGAGGAGATGTGACAAATGAGAGGCAAGGAACTTGCTTTTATTTAGTTCTTAACCTGATGAGTTCCAATTTCTCTGCATATTCCTTTGGGAAAGAAAGAGACTGAGAAGCTCCCTTTATAATATCCTCATGATATGAGATAGCAACTATCTTTTCAGCTATGTAATTATCTCATTCCTTACTGTTATCTAGAATACTCACACCATCACTGGCATCCTGGATGGTTTCACTGCTTGTTAATAGGTACCTGTATCTTTTTTGTTTCCATTTTATTGTACTTCCAGTTAAGATTTATTTTTCTGTTTGTTTACAAAATATTTTTGAAAGCATAACCATTTAAATACGTGCTACAGCTAGTATCCTGACTTTTGTCTGCAGTTAGCTTATTTCTCCTATTTAGTAGTGTTCAGAAATGGAAAGAGCTGAATCCAAAATCCATTGATAACAACTGAAACCCAAATGTGCACAAGGGAAGCAAGCAGAACCCTTTAATGCTTTTATTTGTAGATGTCACTGATATTTTATTTGTGTTCTTAATGGGGGAAAAACTGAAATGTGCTTTAGTGTTTTGTAATAAAACAGCCTTTAAAATACATAGATTCATCACTCTTTTGGGAACATGTTATTACAATAAGCAAATTTTTTCCATCTTTCTGCAATGCATCCCAGAGGATTCAGAGAAGAAAAGCATGTATGAGAAATTTTAATTTCAGTGCCTGTTCCCAATAATCAAATGGTGGTAGTTGCTCTCTTGTTATTTGTTTCATGTTGTTTTATAGTCCAGAAAATTACTTACTGTATATGCTCAGGTATCTTTTACATAAGGTTGCAGAAGATTTCTTTGACACTACTGACCCCCTGCAGTGAAATCCTTTGATGTAGAGTTGTCAGTTGTCTTGAAACTATTGCTTATGGAAAAGAACAAACTTAGAAGAAATGACTCAAAGACAAGTTGTTTCTCCAAGGTTATTAGCCACAATACCTCAGCTTTCTGTCATGATTGAAATAGTTAGCTTTTGTTCTCAATGTTTCCATGTTTTAGAGCTGTTTTGATCACTGTTATTTGGAACTTCTGTCTTCTCTAAGAAGACAGTTACTGGTTGTTGTGGATCCTTTCTTGCCAGTCTTTTCTGTCTCATTTTCTTTTCTACATCTCTTTTCTCCACTTACCAGCTTATGGTTATGTCACTTCATATATAGTTTCCTCTTGGAAATTTTAAGATTTTGAAAAGCACTCCAAAGACTTTGGGTGTGTAGCATGGGTTCAAAGTTATATCTACGCCTATATCTGACTTTTAACTATGCGCTTTTAACCTTCATTAGCATTGCAAATATAACAAGGCTAAACGAAAGTGACTTCTAAATACTGTGAGTTTTTTTCCCCATTATCCAGACTGCCAGAGTACGGTGGTGAGACTCTGGAACAGGCTGTTCACCAAAGTCATGGAAGACCCATCCCAGGCACTTGCCACATGCAGGTCTGATGATCTTTAGGGTCCCTTCCAACTTACGTCATCCTGTGATTCTGTGTAGTGACAGAACAAGGTGTAATGGATATAAACTGAAAGAAGGCAGGTTTAGGTTAGGTGTTAGGAAGAAGTTCTTTACTGTGAGGATGGTGAGATACTGGAACAGATTGCCAGAGAAGTTGTGGGTGCCACATCCTAGGAAGTCCTCAAGGGCACAGAGTTGAAAAATCTGGTCTAGTGGAAGCTGCTCCTGGGTTGGAACAAGATGATCTTGATGGTTCCTTCCAACCTAAACCATTCCATCATTCTATGATATAAACCATATGGCTAAACTTTTCCTTTCCAGGGCAAATATTGGCATTCTGTATATAGTCCCCAGAACCAAGGGGTTCTCATTCACAGCTTACTGTTGGTTGGAGAGTTTTCTAATCATGCATCTCCTGGAAAGTGTAGGCTGGTGCTTTCTAGGCCTCCTCAGATGCAGACAGAAATGCAGCATGTGTAGGGCACAGGAAAAACAGGTAAGAGTTAGCAGGATAGAAAATCCAGTTATGAGAATAAAGTCATCAGAAGACAGAGGTTAGGAAAGAAGATCCTGTTTTTAGGAATGTTCAAATGGGCTACAACTAAGAGAGCTATTGGGGGAAAGAAAACTGGACTTACTCCAGACTGTGAGTAAAATTTCGTTTTTCCTCAGACATTAGATTATCAGAACTTTACCTCTCCAGAAAAATAATTTAAACCTTTGAAGATCTTGCCCTGAAAAACACCTTTGAGTTCCACTGGCTATGCAGGAATTCTCAGCCAGTGCAAGACACCTCAGAATATGCCCCAAACCAGCAGTCTCTATTGCATTTATAGGTCATTGATCAAACACACTTTATTGTGCTGCCACACTTATGTTTTCTAGCTTCTTTGTACACTCCATTTTTTTCTGAAAAGGGTGGGAAGTGGTTTGGAAAACTGTGCTCAAGATCCAGTTTTCTGTCAATCCCAAGAAACATTCCTCAGCAAAGGAACAGTTTACAAACTGGTTCTTGAGAGCTCTAAATGCAACTGGATAAAGTCAAGTAACAACTCTCACAGCTGCTGTACCACTCGTAATAATTGCTATGCTTGCAATGGCAAGCTGGAAACTGCCTGGAAACTGCCTGGGGCTTCTTGGTCCCAGTTTCCAAACTCCTTGCTTATCTTACAGGTAACATGGATACATCTTTGCTAAAAATACAGTTGAACACACAAAAAACAATTTTCCAAGACCATTGGGACACTAGGGTAGGACTCAGGAAAACAGCTGAAGAGAAGAAGGGCAGAGAAATCTGAGGTATGAGGAAAGAACTTAGAACTGCACAGCTTTTTAAAGTCCTTCTTCTCAGGAAATATTGACTGAAACCACATGGAAGGTTTCCGCTTAACCACATTTTTAAAAGCTTTCATAAATATCGCAATAAAGTTAAATTCATTGCTAGTTAAACCCTAACACTGGCATAAGCTTATTTCTTATTCAGATGACTGAGCTGCAGCAGAGAAGCAGCACTGGAAAAGCACAGGATTTATACTGCAAAATTTGAAATATCTTTCTTCATGGAATAATAAAGGACAGTCTCCATATTCTGTTGTAATGGCCAATAAAGTATAGGACCAGCTAGAAAAATAAGTTTGACAGAAACATGAAATAAATCAGGAAATTATATTTACACTACAGTCAATTACCACAGCAACATTTTACTTTATAGTACAAACTTTTCTTGTAAACTACAGCATGCCAAAAATATTCCAATGAGGGAATACGTTGTCAAATCTCATTCTAAACTCCAAAAAATATTTCCATTACCTTCTACCATTTTCCCATTTAATAAGTTATCTGTGAGAGCTTGGCTGGAAAGCACAATTGAATGCTGGGAAAGGGAGCATAAAAGGGCCCTAAAGGCTTTTGTGTCCATAGCTTGTCTGCCAGCATAATTCAAGACAATCTTTAGGCCTTGAATTTGTGTTCCTTGGAAAAATACAGGTAAGTTTTGATGCTGAATTGGCATATCTGGTATCCTCACAAACACTTCTGGTGGCGGCTTGCATGAGCCTGTGGCCACAGCTGGACATCTGAAAAGCTCCAATAGCATGTTTGGTTTTTTGCCTTTCTTTCATGCACGAGGGAATGCCATTTATCACAGTGTCTGGCTGTTTACTGATTGGCATAGGTACAACTCAACTGCTTCCATGATTTTTGGCAGCAGACACATCTGAGTCCCACAGTGAGAGGATTTTAATGCAAGGATAAACATATTTTGCAATGTATCAATGGTACGATCACTCTGTTGGTTTCCATCCAGTTGTTGAAACTAATTTCCAACAGATTTTTGGAAAACAATTAAGGTAGATATTTTTACCATTGAAACTCTAAAGCAGAGTAGCTATGTTTTTAATAGTAGCAGATTGGTCTGAGAGTTGTCATAAAAACGGAGGTTAATTGAGGTACTTGCTCTGTCATTCTTTATACTGAAACAGAAAATGATGGTAGAGGCAGGGGCCCTTGATCTGATATTTCAGTATTGCCCCAAATACTTGCTTTTGTGCTATGCCATTGATTGGGTTGACTCATCCATGGAATACTTATTTCTTTGACTTTTTCATGGCTCTGCAAACAATTAAAGGGAGTCTTTTTAAAAATAACGTAAGCTTTAATCCTAAATTTCCTAGTATTTTCAGTCTAACAGACATTGAGGATGTTATTCACAGTGCTATAATAGTCTTTAAAAAATACAGTTATGAAAACATACATTTCAAAATCACACGAGAGTGAGTACATGCTATGTCTATGGGATGCCGCCATTTCTGTCTTCCGTGGTAAAATATGAAGGGAAAGAGATCCCTGAGCAGGAAGCAGTTAAAGTTTGTTGTAGTTCAGATTTCAAAGTGCACACTGCATGGTTGCCTTGGCCATTTTTTGGTATTCTGGTATACTTAATATTTTAGTAAATATATTCAAATAAGAGCTGTGTGTTGGATATTACAATTTTGCAGATATGTCACGAGCTTCCAAAAAATGCAGCTGTGCAAACTTTCAGTTATGTAGGGCTTCATTCCTGCATGGACATCAGTGTTTGATAATTGCTCACCCTAGCTGGACCAGACATGTTCAATAAAATATCCTACAGTAGCTTTCCTGGATAGTATGATATCATATTTGTTTTAATCATTCTCAAATTATGAAGCAGTTTCCAAAGTCTTTGCTAAAACCTCTAAAAGTTAGACTGAAAGCATTAGAACTTTTTATTTCTCCTCAAAAAAATATAAAGCTACTCAGATGAGGCATCATTTCTTAACCTGAATCGTTTTTCATTCCATTCTTGAATATAAACCGGCTCTTTTTGGTGGAGTTTCTATTAAGACTCAGTACTGATCTGTGCTGAAGTATATGCTGTGTTTGCTGATGTTTACCATTAAAGTAGTTAAAGCACAATCCAAATATACCTTATATATAATAGACTGCAACTGGGCTTTATTTCACTTTGTCCTCTTGTCAGAGCTGGTACTTGTCTTACGATCTCATTCTGCATCATGTTTTTTAGAGATTTTTGAGTGGACAGTTACGATGCCAGCTGTTGCTGTCCTAAGAAGTCACTTGAAACAAATGGACTGGTATCCTGACACCATTTGTAGCATCATTCCTTGTTCAGCTGTTACGCTTCCTACTGTCAATGCCTTACCCAAGACATAGATGGGATGATAAGAGATAGGAAAGCAATGTCACTTTCCAAAGTGAAAAGAAAAGCAAGTCTTACACTCAAGTTTTAAAAATTAATCTAAAAATAGGTGCGTGAAATGGTATTTGTGCTGATTAAATACTATGTTGAATTGGTCTCACTCTGCAAAATGTCAGCAGTGTAATTTCCAGTGGGGCCACTTTTTCTACCTTCTCATCTTTCACCAGTCAAGGTTTTCATGCAAAGGGAGATTGGCTAAATGTCTCTTGTTGCATCCCCTAAGAGAGTTTGTTCAGGGTTAATTAAATAATCTAACAAAGCAATTAGTGGCTAGTTCAGCAGTGTGCTAAGCCAGTCCCATGAGGTTGAAGGACTTTGAGTATCTTTTGAGGTTAGGCCTTGTGAACAAAAAATGAACTAACTTTTCTGTTCCTTTCTCCTCAGCTGCAAAAGTAGACATCTTCCTGTACTTGATTCCATTGAACTAGTGTGAGTATACAGAGCATGTCTTACCAAACAAAATCTTCTTCCGCGGGGCTTGAGAAAGAAGGTGAACAGTCCAGCTTTTAAAAATATTTTCCATTTTGCCACTCTGAATAAAAATATTTGGAACCTCAGTCTCCTGTGTTTACCCTTTCACAAACCTTAACAAGGAGAGATTTATTAACTTATAAAAATATTTTTTCTTTAAGTCCGAACTTTGCATTCTCAGCTTTAAATAGAGCTGAGAAGTATCTAGGACTCCAAAAGTCAGGGCTATACATTTTCCTTCACTCTATTTTATTCACAGGAAACTGTGCAATGTCCCCTGAAGTAGGGATTGATAGATAGCTGAAAACACAGAGGTCATTTAAGCAGAGAACGGCCGCTGTCTAGTTTTTACTTCTTACTCCCTTGTTCCTGTTTTCACTGACTTTCTGCCATACCATTTAAAGAGAATAAAGTCCACAGTTTTATTTGTACAGTCCAGCCTACAAATACGAGTCCCTTAACATACAGTGTGTTCAGAATAAAACTACTAACTTCTGACAGACAACATTTTAAATCAGCTGGTTTTTTAGGAATAATTCCTTAACATGCAGCATGAACATGATCAAATAACATACAATGGAGTATTAAGTTTATGGTCTTCCAAGTCTGGAAGAAGCTTAAAACACCGTCTTGTAGTAGCATAACTAAATATCTTTGTGTTCTTCAGACACAATTTTTATGGAGACCTTCCTGTGATGATGAGAACAGCTGTTTCTCTTTAATACTGGCAGGCCTTTCCTTTAATGTAATGATTCCTGTGACTTAATTGAGATAGTTTCTTACTGACTGCATCAGAACTCCAAAAGTAGCATAAGTGTGCTCAGTTATAAGCCTTCAATGACAAACCAAATTAAGCACTATTTTTGATTCTTTTACCTGTGTATAAAATGATACAAATGAAGAATACGATAGGTTCAGCTGGAAAAAATGGTTTTAAAATGACTGTCTGTTTTCTGTCCTTTCAAGAGATTTTGATACTCTCAAGATCAAAAAAAAAGTTTATGATTTTTCCCTTGTTTCATCCTTTTTTTTTACAGAGCCATAGATGAAAATATTTTTTTAACCCCTTTTTTGGCATTTGTCTCTTTTCAGCTCTTGGAGAGTGATTACTGGGATATACCAGAGAGGTTTTGTTTCTTTCAGTGTTTTCTCTAGCTGAGAAAATATTTATCTTTCTATTGGGATAGGGACACTAAAAGGGACACTGAAAACAAAATCTGCCATGAACCTGCAGAAAGTTAGTGTCTAAGGTTTCCTTAAGCCATTTTAAAGCAGCAAATATATATATTCGTAATATGGATACTAAATACATAAAGGCATTGGCTTTTTGCCCATATAAATTACTCCACTTTTGGAATAGCTAAACTGATCCTAAAGTCAGCCCCTTTTCAGAAGAAAATTCAAAACCAAACCACACCAAACCAAGCAGATAGGGAAAACCACCATTTCCTGTCGTGGGAAAATAATTATGAGAAGGTATCTGCATTAACAAAAACAATTCAGGTTAAAGCACCTTGGAGATTCTTTGCCCTCAAAGAACATGGCAAACATGATATTTCATGGTGGCCTTAGCAAAGCAGTAGGAATAGTGGAAAATTTTACAAATCATCTCCAAACTTCTGCTTAAGTAGGAACAATTTACTCAGAACTCTGCTTCTGCTGTATTTGTGATTGCCCAATAACTAAAATTTTCTTTCAAATTTTTTTCGATAAAGAATATAGATCAGCAATTAAGTTGCCTTGAAGCTGAGGCAATTCTAAACGCTTTGGAGCCCATGAAACATGCAGCCATCAAATTGAAAGGCAATCCTCTATCAAATTAGAGATTTTATCAAAAACTACCACATCTCTTGCCTATTTGTGCAGAGAATGTTACTATCTTTTTAAACTGTTCTTCCTGTCAGTAAAGTCTATGTAATTGACAACATCACTTACGATCACTTTTTCGTTTAATGTTCCTTTTCCGGTTTGGAGTTTTTAAGCTTTGGACTAAGAGCAAGTAAGAAGTGTAATAAAGAAGGGGTTCTCTAGTTGTGACAGGATGCTTAGAGAAGAAGTATAGGTCCTCTCTGGAACTGTAATTGGTTGTAATTTGGAACCAGACAATTCACGAATGGGTCAGTGTAGATACTCAAGACTGCTTTCTTCTATATGAACTCAAGCATATTATAAGATTTCCATTCATAATTTTTGATTTAATTTTCAATCTTGAAAACTCTCTGCATTCTAAAATCTTTTCTCAGAGTGGTGAGATTTCCTTGAATGGCTTGTTGCCTCTGCATATTTGCTATAACACTCTTGGGAACAACATAAAAAAGGAGCAAAGTAATTAAGGAATTGAAAAAACCCTGAAAGGCTTTTTTTTTTTTTGGTAGAATTTATTTCAGTTTTTTTCAGGATTCTATTTTTCATAGTGAAGGTGTTTTCATTGTTGAGTAGATGCTAAACGCAAGCCTTAATACTAAGGAGAAGAGCTAGATCTAGTGCTGACCTTCTGTCAGAGCCACTGACTGCTGGTGACAAGACTTGTTTAACTCTTTAGTTAAATCCAGTTGAGTGTTTAGAGATATTGGTTGTCACAGCAGTCTGCAGGATGACTCTGAGATTACAAAGAAATCCCCAAACCACAAAACCAAAAAACTCAACAAAAATAAGGAAAGCAGTATATGGCACCTGCCAGATTTTCTTCTGATTTTTGGGGTGTACCTCTCATATACTGAAATCTGGTAAATACTGGATAGTTCTCTTGTGCTGTTCTGCCTTTGGTGGCATGCCTACAGCAGAGTGGTTTGTTTAAAATCCAATTACCCAGTTTTGATCTCTTTTGTGAGATTTGTGAATTTTATTGCAGTCTGAAACCATCAACCTTTAAGCTTTAGAACTGAAGTAAAAGGAAACATGAAAGCCCTCTATTAGGATGACTAATATTCCAGATGAAGCTAATTAGTATGATAACCTATGCACGTAACAGAATTGTAAAATTAGTGAGATCAACCCTGCAATACCATTAACTATATTATAACTCTTCACATGATTTTCTCCCTCCACTAATGAAAGGTCTTAGAAATGTGGAATTTCAATTTGCGTTATCATCTGGTGGAGCTCATCAGCACCACACGCTACAGTGAATATTGTGGTTTTCACAGCAGGGCCTTTTTTATCTTTGCAAATTTGTAAATTAAAATAATTTCACCTGGGGAAATCCTGCGCCAGAGAAATGTTTGCGACCTTGACAACACTTTTCCATTTCTTCTTTTTATTCTCCTGTTTTTCCCCTAACAAATCACGATGGCAAATAAATGATAGAAGACTGCCTTGTGGTATATATCACATTTTTATTACATGCATTTCTGTGCTCTGTGTTCCTCTAAGTTTGCGTAGTCAGATTTAAATGCTATCGTGATGCGGAAACATGGTTTCAGAAAAAGAGTAAACAAAGAAAAGAGAGGGTAATGGAAGAATTGTATATGGTGTGTTCCACTGAGGCAGGGAGAAAATGGGTGAAAATGGTGGGGACATGCAGTACAAGTAACAGCTAGCAAGTAATTTTTGTGAAGTGCCTGTGCTTAGTACTGAGCAAATATACCAGCACTGTATCTGTTTATCCTCTTACATTCTCTGGTATCTCGATTTATTCAGAACTTAAGCAGCTTCAGTCTTCTTCTTCTTCCTTCTTCCTCATGCTATCTGAGCTAAAATCTTCATATTTTCAGTGAGAAGCTTTTCAAACAATGGAATGTGGTATTGGAAAATTTTAATGTTAACATAACCCCCTGATTTTCCATTCAACCTCTGTAACTGGAGTAACTGGTCTAAATGGTGTCTAATGGACAGAAGATCATCTTTTACAAAAGAATCATAGAATGGTTTGGATTGGAAGGGAGCTTAAAGATCACCTAGTTCCAACCCCCTGCCTTGAGCAGAGACACCTTTCACTAGATCATTAAAAAATTATTTCCTCCAGGATAATCATATATGAGATAACAGTTTTCCAGTTGTATTTTTGAACAATCTCTTCTATTGTAACTTCGTCTTGTTCAAATTCTGTACCCCAAAAATATGTAAGTCAGCAATAAGAATAGTTGTCACAATATCTCATCTTGGTTTCAGACTGAAGGCTCTTAAGACTAAGGAATAATGCCTTTGAACCTTTGTAAACTGTTTGTACTTACAGGGTTATCAGTGTGAGTATGGTTCTTGCCACTGTGCTTTCACCAGAGGCTTGAATTCATGAGTTAACTCTCTCCTTCATTCTCACTGATGGAAATGACAAAACCCTAGAATACTGGAGCAAGATCCAAACGCTTGAGAGATGCAGAAGGCAAGTAATACCTATGCCAATCAAAACTGCAATGGCTTATGAAAAAATTGGTCTCAGTACAGTTTTCTATGGCAAAAAGTCAGGTCTTTAAAAAATGTTACCATGCATTTGTTTATTTCAGAGAGACAAAT
This sequence comes from Eulacestoma nigropectus, assembly GCA_013397775.1. Lineage (NCBI taxonomy): Eukaryota > Metazoa > Chordata > Aves > Passeriformes > Eulacestoma > Eulacestoma nigropectus. The sequence continues at coordinate 22,205 of VZTE01003580.1, forward strand.
TAGCATCTAATCTGGATCTTCATGTGCAATATTCTAAAACTGATGAGTAAAATTATTCTAATCATGATGTCTAAGGTGAATTTAATTTAATTTAACTTAACAAAACACTCAGTATATAGCCTGGCGACAGTTAGAGGGGAATGTTAGTGCTTTCTGATAAGAAAAAAAAATTAGCTTTGACGGCAGAAGAAGCTGACACAGCAGCTAGAAGCACCTGTGCATATGGTCAAAGGCCAGGAACCCACAGTGCTCCTTACCCTGATGGCGATGCAGAAAAGCTGGTTGCAGCCAGCATGGACAATGTGTACTCCAAAGGCTTGAGTGGCACAAGGCCCAGTAACAGTCATGAGCGACCAAAAATCAGAAACTGGAAGCAAATCTGAGGGATACTTTCTCCTTAATTCCTCACACCTTTGTGCTTTTCCTTTGTTTTCTTGCAACTATCAGAGTTCAAAGACAAAATGTCAGCCTCAGCTTTTGACTACAATCTGAAAATTGAAAATAAGAAGCAATGTGACATTTTAGCTCTGAGACCTTTGTTTTCTGGCTAGGGGAAAAATAGACCTGGCTGAATTTAAGCTTGTTCTCATCATTCCGAAGCCAGGGGAAAGTCACACTGCCAAAATATCATGTGAGAACTTTTTTTTTTGTCCCCCATTATACTTCTAGGGCTTATGATATTGTTCTTGGGCTTAAAAGGGGCAGAAATCAGGGTTGCCCTTGGTTAGTCTTTCCCCTCAGGAAAATGCTGTGCCTGTTCCTCCTGGTTCGTGGGAATACTACAGAGCACTACTTTCAGTGAATGTGACAGGGATTTTGGTCCACAAACAACGGATGCAGATTTGTACAGAGATACCTAACACCCAAAGAAACCATGCAACTTCCTCGTAACACTCCCTCAGAGCCTCTAAATCTACACCTGCGATTCTCTGCAATACTGGGTCTCACCACCCTAGGCTGCCAGGGCAGACTGATCGTGTGTGATCATGGTGGTCCATTGCCAGTGCTTGCACTATAGGCTGAAGAAACGTCAGAAACTTGCTTTTGCTTGCAACCAAAGCCAGTAAGAACACTGACTTCTTATTGACTAAATGCTGTTTTCACAATTTTAGGTAGCTTTCTGCTTAGAGGTACTGTACTTATCCCATCCCTGTATCCAGCTGTTGATCTAACCTTAAATCTTTGCCTAAGCCTTTGCTTCTTTCACCTCTCTCAATTTTTTTCTTTTAAATTTTATTTTAGGATGATAATAAAATGATACTCCAGTGTTTCATTCCTGATAAGACTTCTTCCTTTTATGCTACAAAAGTTTGGTCTCATAATTCCAAAGACTGTGGAGTTTCCAGGCACATTAGATACATGGGTCTGGTCTTTTATTCACTGTTCATCCTGCAGCCAGTGATAGGACAGGCCATGAAACATCAGGAAAATATTTTCTAATAATTTTCTCCTCTGCTTTAGATTCACTTCCCATTTCGAATAACACTTGGTAGATGCAGAAAGAGACAAGCACCGCTTACAAACCTGCTGTTATATTTCTGTACATCTTGAACTCTATAGACACTTGAAGTCATATTCCTGGTCAAGAAGGGCCTTGGGATGCTTTATTCTTTCGTAATTCCAGATTATAGATCCTTGATATCAATAAATAAATAGAAGAAATAATGTAGCTGGTGAATTTCTGCACTGATTTTAACGATACTTTAGGAATCATTTCCTAAAGCACTACAGCTGATTCCTGAGGACTGCTGAGTACTCTTAAGGCTGACCAAAGATTTAAACAGCAGGAAGGATATTTCAAATTAGAAAAGAGAAGCACTGGCAGAGCTCCATGTACCATATGTTAGGCTCTGACCATGGTTCCTCGTTTCTTTCTAAGCACAAAAAGGTAAAAAATTATAAATAAGGGCGGGAAGAGTTATTCAGGAAGTCATTTGTTAGTAGGGAGAGTGGGTTCAAGTTTTAGAATTCACTGCGTTGCATGGGGAACCAATAATCTTAGTAAAACCTTCTATTTACATGAATTCCTAATTGAACCACTCTCTCTTGGATATATTTTTATTCAAAAGTACTTGATGAAGCTTCTAGGCAAATTTTAAAAGCAGCAGATAAGTATGAAGAGCTCTCTGTGGTTCTGATCCTTCAAAATACAAAGAAATTGAATGTGTAAGTCACCAAATACACATTTTGTCCTGTCAAAGAGGGTAATAGCATTTCTAATGGGATGGTACTTCGCATTTAATTCTCTCAATACTTGTACTTAAAACTAGATAACTTCTTAAAAACAGTGACAAGAATGCAGGTCATTGAATAGTGGAGGTAAATGTGGCAGAAATAATTTTGTAGTATTCCTACAGTTATATTTCATAAAAATAATTACTTTTTAAATAAAACTGATCAGCCAAAATATTTTCTCCCATATATATATATGTATAGAGCCCTTAGGTTTCCTAACATACTGGTAGCTATTTTCCCTGGATATCTAGGAATATTGTTTACTCCATCATTTTCTGAAATCATGATCATCCCCACAGGGAAAAAGGCCTGCACCTGGCAGGCAGGCTTACAGAGTCTGCTTACTTTGTAACAGCTGGATATAGTGATTTTTCTAAACCCATCATTTATTTTGTGTAATTGTTGACCTTTCTGCCTGTAGTCTGAGATGAGGAATTCAGACTGTTTACGGTACTGCAGAAGAATAGGTGTTTCTGTCTGATAGAAATCAGGAGGTTTGGTAGTTTCCTTTTAAATCATTGTATTCAGATGTTTGAGTACCTTAAATACTATCTTTTTCCAGCTTCAATTAATCCGTTTAAATGTGTGATTTTAAAGATCAGCTAACCAAATAAGTGTTCTCACAGCTGTGTGATATTGCAGTTCTTTAATATTAAGAAAATTGGGACATACATCAAAACATTTAATTTAAGTATATTATTAGTATTTGCTAGGATCTGAAAAAAGCACCAGTTGCTTTATCCTGATGAAAGGGTAGTGGCTTATTAATATAAAGCTATGTTAATAGTTCAGTTGCTTGAGTAATAAAGGAATTTACTTGAGTATAATTTTTGTAGTAAATGATGTTAATAACCAAATTATTTACTAAAATTTGTTCTCTTATTGATGGAGTTAGTAGTTTGAAGAAAAATTACTCAGTTTAATAAAGAAAACTATACAATAAAAATAATTTCAAATGCTAGTTTGCTCAGTTTATTACAGGAAAGACAGTTTTCTGACTAAAGATTGCGCCTAGTTCAAGGGCTGTTGTAATACAGACGGTAACCATTACTATTAATGAGAAGAAAATAACTTACTCCATCCTTTGGCCTTTTTTTGAGTGAAAAACAACTTTAATCTCTTTCCCTGCTATGGTCAGGGAATTTCTAGGTAGGCTAATACTTTTTGATATGAAAATTATAGTGATCTTGGGCTCTTAATAATTTGTTTATATCTTTTCTGTACCTAAAACATTTTTACTTCAAGCAATTTCAGCGGCAGCTCCTGGCTTTAGGATAAGAAGTGATAAGAAGGTCTTCAGGTAGTGAATGCAGCCTGCCTTAACTTTTGACACTGAAGACCTAGGTGTAAATCTTCTCAGAGGCCAGCTGAAATAATTTCCCCAGAACAGTGCTCCAGAGGCAGCCTCATTCGGATTCCCTTGAAAGAGATTTCATTTCATTAAACTCTAGACTTGACTCTTTTGCAAAGAGGTCAGGAAAAATGCTACTTGCAGCTCTCTCTCCCTTCAGTAATGTCACCATTTCTGTGATTTATAGCAGCTGCATCTTTCTCTGCCACAGAAGGGCCATACAGACAGAGTCCTGTTTCCTGCAAAATTAAGGCAATCAGATTAGTGGATAATACATATTTCTGAGTAAAATACCAGAAAGCTGTACTCCATTGCAACATATCATTGCAACAGCCTATGTTTGGCCAAGAAACATTTCAATTAAAAATGAAATACAAAAAAAAAAAAAAAAAAGAAAGGGAAAAAGAAATGTCTCTATTTTATGATTTTCAACACAGGAACATTATGATGATGTTTTTCTGAAGTTAACCATCAGACACTGTAATCATATCAGACCAAGTCAGACTTGTCAGTAAGATGCTCCCAATAAGATAATAAAGAAATAAGTAAAATTTTAAATTATTGTTAGCATGCTATCGATACTGTTAACATTACCCTTGAGGCTGAAACTATTAGTGTATTCTCTAGTTTTTAAATAGTGACTTATTTGTTTTAAGCCAATTGTTTCTCAGTCGCAATCATGTATCATTAAGTTTTGATCTCTCATCCATTGTCTGCCACTTAGCTTTGGTGATCCTGGGTGCCAAAGGGTTGTTTTTCCTATAGACAGCTTGGTTTAGGGTCACACATATCTACTTGTAATAATGGACTGTTGTCTTTGCTGAGACAGAGTATTCATTTATCTTGTTTCTTGAACAGCCAACAACCAGTCAGAATCCCTGGCTAAAATGGGATTTTTATTTAGCCTTTAATAAAAGTTATGTTATTAAAGAGGAGTGTCAATACCTATGATATTAAAAAGTTTCTAGTAATTGCTGCATTTGTTTCCCTTTTCCAAAAGTCTGGCCTACTGAACGTGCCTGAGGTGAAAGTAACTTAGTGAATCAAGAAGGTGGTGTGCATCCCACCACTCTGTCAATTATGTCTTTTATTTATGACAACTAGTTGTGTGGCACAGATATGTTCTGTCTACTACACGTACTCTTGCAGTTTCCTGCCTTGCTGCTTATGGGAGGGAGAGGACAGGGAGGGGAGCATAGGTCTCACCAAGTGCTAGTGGTCCCTGGGCATGAACTGGATCTTGGAAATAAGCCACTACATTTTTTTCTGAGAAAAGGAAGCAGGAATTACCTCCAGAGAAAAGTGAATAAAAGCTTGTGAATGGTGTACCCTGTGCTAAAACCAACAATATGCTGGTTCAATATGTATTTTATTGTGAACTTTACTAGAACCTGTGTGATAGAGAGAGTTGTGAATGCAACAGCTTAGTAGAGCTGCATGTGAAGTATTTTTCTGACTCATGGCTATTGTGAGATTGGAAAGAGTTATTTCAATTTCTGTTCTTTCTTCAGGCCCTTTCTGTCTTCCATCTTGGTTGAGGGCAAACATCCATTGGTAGGGCATCGGTGTGTGTATCTCCCCTTTTCCCTGACCTTCAGTGACAGAAAGTTCCTTTACTTCTAAACAATATTAGAAACTGCTATGCCAATAAAAAAATCTAATCAGAACCAAAGCATCAAGTAGTTATGTCTTGCTTTTGCCTGAAAAAAGAAAATTTGTCAAAAACTCCAAGAAAAACAGGAATTCTAGGTAGGAATTAGCATAACAGAATTATATAATCATTTAATCAAAAGACCTTTAAGATCATTGAGTCCAATTACCTACTGTAACTTGAAAAGGGACTCCAAAGTCACAGATCTCATTGAATGAACTACTCACTTCACTTTCAGCTGATGTCTTTCTCTTCCAAATTATTATAATTAAGAGTGCACCCATTAAATTTTTTTTTCATTTGTTAGATGGATGATGCTATTTTATAATGTGGCCAAATAATGTGCCCATTATGAGTTTCAAGTCTGGTGCCAACAAAATGTCTGCAACTCTTCTTAAAATGCATTTGAAACCTCAGAAGGAGGGTCATTGAAAGACAGTTTGGGAAGGAAGCCATGTGAGTTTAACCAGTAACTACCGATGTTTGGATGTCATTGTCTGATGTTTTCTTAATAATTAAGGTTCATAAATACAGTGGAAGTAAAGCAGGGCAAGATTATTAATGGATTTGAGTAAGCCAAGCATGTTGATCCTGTGTGTGCAAACATCACATACAGTCATATCCAAATGAATTTTGGAATTGTTTGAAAGGCATAAAGAATCAAGACAGATTTGTCTGTACCTGCATTTTCCAAATAAATGCTTTTAAAAAACTTTATAAAACACCAGTCTTCTTAGTAAAGCCAGTGTTTCTCCTTTGTACTTCAACTTATCTTGTAAGCAAAAATAGCCCAATTTGTGCCAATTGTTCATTTTTACCTGCTTATGGAAATCTCAAAGTTTTTCCATCACACATTCATGCTACTTTCATTTTTATTTTCTTCTTATTTTCTCTAGCTTCCTTTTCTTCCTGTATATATCTGAATTTAAATGCAACCATAGTTTTTTAAAATACCTTGTGGAAGTTGAGATGTTTAGAAAAACTTCTTTGTAACAAAGTTTATTTCCAAGCACCACCTTGATACAGCAAGATACTCATCACTATTCAAATGCTGGCTGTGGGGGGAAAAGATTAAAGTAGTATGATTTCTTATTCTGCCTTTTTATGTTGAGGATGTCCTCAAAGATGTCCTCTCTAAGCAGAGACAAAACTTTCATATAATACCAGAGAAAAACTTGAGGAAATCAAAATTTGAATCTGAGAACCATTTAAGCCCAGCAGCAACAGAATTAGAAGCAAAGTTGCAACTAGTATACTTTCATGATGCATGAGTAGGAAATGAGAGTTGAAAGCATTGCATTATGTAAATCAAAGTATATTTGATTGAAGACAAGTGTAAATGATTCTGTCCACTGGTAGCTAAACACAACCAACGAGACTGTCATTTCAATACAAGAGATAATTTTCTTGGTTTATAATGTGGGTTTCTCATAATAGTAGGCAAGTTTCTGTGTTTTCTTCTTAGTTGAGACAGATGAAAAATGCCTATTTCTTCTTCTCAAATAACACCAACAAATTTTTTTTCATTCTAAAATCCCAAACAATACATTTATAAAATGTAAACCCGTAACTGTGCTGGAAGATGTACCAAATCTTAACACAGAACCACAGAATACTCTGAGTTGGAAGGGACACACAAGGATCATCAAATGCAACTCCTGGCCCTTCACAGGACACCCCAGTATTCTGTGTCTAAGTGTGTTGTCCAAACACTTCCTGAACTCTGCCAGGCTGGTGCTTGTGACCACTACCCTGGGGAGCTGTTCCAGTGCCCAACCACCCTCTGGGTGAAGAACCTTTTTCTAATATCCAACCTAAACCTCCCCTGACACAGCTTCAGGCCATTCCCTTAGCTCCTGTCACTGGTCACCCCAGAGAAGAGATCAGTGCCTGCCGCTCCTCTTCCCCTTCTGAGCTTAATTTAAAAAAAAATAAACATGATGAAAAAGTGACACATTTCAACAACAGACAAGATAATATGTTACAGAGGTGTTATTAAAAGAGCATTTGATATTTCTCGATTTTTAACTTATTTCTGTTTTCCTCAATTTACCCTGTCAATTTTCTCCATCTTCTTATACTATGGCATCTGTGATTACAATATGGGGCTTGTGATTACAAATTACAGTAGCTACAAATCTAATGAGTTTGGGTCCATCTCTGACTGAACTCAAAGAGAGGAGACATTGACAAAACAACTCATACTTCTGTTAGAATGACACTGAGGAATTTTTGAGAGTTGAAACCAGTTTAACTGGTTGTTCAGAAGCAGAAGTTTTGAGATCATGGACTTTAAGATATTTGCGTGGTGGTTTTGGCATGCCTTTGAGCTATATAAATAAGTGAAGTTTTGGGTCAACTTACATATTTTTTTATTTTTTAAAAAAGTTCTGAGGCAAAAAAGTAATGAATCATGAGTTGGATGGAAGTGAATAACTTCTGAGAGATTCATGCAAGTGGCTTGGGAAGAAACCCCTTGCTCTTTTAGAGCTGATCTCAAAGTTTCCAGTTTCAATACATTCTGAGGTTCTGCCCAGAATTAGCTGTGACTTATGGTCTTTAAGGATATGCCTAAGGAGATGAGAGCAAGATAACCCTTATGTGTTCCATTTTAATGAATTTCTGGTGAAAAAAGGTTATATTTGAGAGAAGCTGTGGGTTTGAGGACAAGAGCATTTAACAGAGTTTTTTGTGATAGCATCCCTTGCCACTCTGTCTTGTAGGGCTGAATTTCTGTAACAACAGAATTTATCTCAATCTCACAATCTATATGCATCAGGATCCTATATCAGACTGTCCTATGATCAATTTAGTTGAAATAATTTGCTCCTAAAATGAATTTGTAGATATTACTCTTTTTTTTTTTTTTTAAAGTCATCAAACATCTGTGGGAAATGTAGCAAATTGTGTATTATCTGTCTTTATAGCGTGCCTTCCGTATTTTCTGTAGGCTTATGCAGTTATGTTTAATTTTTTAACTGTTATGAATTTGTCTTGGTATCCTTCAATCAATTAAGTTTTTCTTATTGCAAAACCAACTGTCTAAGCGATAAAAAAAATTTCCTTATTTGCTCTTTTCAGAAAACAAGCACTTATTTCTGCCCCACCCCTCCCCCCCCCAAAAAAATTTGCCATTTTCCTTTGACCTGGGAAACACTTCTGTTCCGCTTCTGATTCAAATAAAAAAATCTCAGATGATCAATAAGGAAGTATTTTCAGAAAAGTTTTGCTGAAACAAATGTGGCACAAATATGCACATGGTTTCAATTTCCTGAGCAGCACTGACATTTTTACTCAATTTCCTCTTAATCCTGCATCACTCACAACTCCCTTGCTTCTGGATTCCTTTCTCAGCAGCCAGGGGTGGGGTTAAAAAAACATTGAAATGGAAGAGAGCTCAACCAGCTCATTCTGTGTAATAAAATCCATTCCACTGTGGTTCTAATTTCATCAACTAATACAAGTCAACATCAAACGTTAATGAGAAAAGGTTTCCAATTAGATACAGTCTGACACTGACCCAGCTTTTCAGTCACCTTCAATTGTCAGCGATAAAAAGGACGGTTCGATATGATATGGATCATTCACTCCAAATCTCCACAACTCATTTATGACAAACACAACTAACAGAGCATAGGGAACTGCTGAATTGTTTTTCATTATGTTGGCACATTGGCTTTAGACTACAGTGGTAATGATCTTTAGAGGTTTTCCATACAGAGTGTCACTAATGGGCAGACCAGGATGGGGTGATGAGGTGATGACAACCCACATTTTCAAGTGACAATACCAGCAACATGATGATGCTTAAAATTCCCTATTATTTCTGGAAAGTAATTCACTACCATAGAGAAGAGAGAGTTAGGAGGCTAAGCTATTAAATAAAATGAGTACAGAAAGTGAATAGCTCATTAAAAATGAAATACTTTTACAAAATACACAAGCCTTGTCTTTACCAGTCACTGTAAAATGTGCTTCGGTCCATCTTTCCATACACAGTTGCTTAGGCTGGTATTTTTGTAAGATAGGAGATCTAGGGATGTGTTAAAGTCCTTCAGAAATGCATTTTCCAGTGCAGTATTCCTCCACCTTCAAATCCAGAGCACATATGGGGAATAAAGTTATGTAATAGATATTAAATTCATTCCTCGGCCAAGGGCTTCCAACTTCAAGACGTTGCCCTTTATTACAAAAAACTATTCCAAAACCACCGGGTTGTAATGACCACTTGCAATTTATGAAAATGTTAAACATGGCAAGTCAGTAAATTACAGCACTGCTACAATTGCTAAAAAATGAATATAAGGTAACTTAATAATAACACATAAAAGATATCTGGAGACTATAAAATACAAGAGCCATAGGTGAGATTTTAATTTTTGAGACTGTGTAGAACTTTTACATCAGTTATTGTGATTTTTTCCTTTCCAACTCTCCCTGAAACCCTTTTATTTCAGAATGGAATGAATTCCTTTATATCATTGTGGAACATGGGTTTTGAAAAGTTCAATTAATTTCTGTCTGTATAAACTATTTCCTAGAAAATGCATTCCAAGGATCAGGGTATTTGAGGAAGAAAGGAAGCCTAGGACAGTAAAAGAATATGTGTTGAGATTTGGTTTTTTGCAGAAGCCAAAACTTAAAGGTTTCCATCAGAGACTATGTTGCAAGATGAAACAAGTTCTGATCATATCAAATGTATTCATCAGAAATGAGCTCAGTAAATATCAGCTTAGCAAAATATGCAAATTGCTACTTTTTCCAGTTAATATTTGACTGTAGTGTCAAACAGAGTAGGCTGGTCTAATAAAAATCTTCTGTTGGTATTCCCCTAGAAAATTTGCCTATTTTAGTTTTATGTCAGACTAGACTGGGAAAAGCCCATATGGATGGGCTTGACATACCCATAAATATGTCAAGCTGCTTTTTTAAATTTTATGAAAGTTCTTGAATCTGAATGATTCAAATCTATTTCGCACGTAGTTTTCCATTTTTGTCCTTTGCAGGATAATTTTGAAACTCTCTTCGATACTTGAGAGAATCATTAACTGTGTGGAAATACATTAAGAGAATTATTCTTGGATTTTGTGTTTCTTCTTTGTCCACAGACAAATGTTGTAGAAAGAAACTTTCTACTGTAATTTTAGAAAGGTTTCATAAAGCCATGCCAGCAGTTCTGATATATGGGTTTCATGTGTCCTAAGTTCTATTTGACATTGCAACCTTCCCTGACATACCTCTGAAAGTGTAGACTAGAGATTTCCTAGCTTGAGTAATCATTCCTTATTTACTTATTGATTTCAAAATCACACCATATAATAAATAACTCAGCTACATTCTTCCTAGGAAGTTCTGCACCATCCAGGTCTGCCTATGGGTCTACTTTGTCTTCCTTACATCAATGGAAACAAAAACTTTCACTGAGGGTCTACTTTGTCTTCCTTACATCAATGGAAACAAAAACTTTCACTGAGTGTCATTCATACAGTCAGTTTATAAGGCAAATGCACGCCATTGTCAATGGATCTGGACATTTCAACATGTTTCATTGTGAATACCTTTGATGGGTGAACACCTGGTTATTTTCAGTATATGAAATGGAAATCCGTCAAGCTTGTGTGTGTGTGTGTGTGTGTGTGTGTGTATATATTGGACACAGAGAATTTTGCATGGTTCACAACTAAGCACTGATAAACTTGTCCATTCTAAACTTGGGCTTTCGTATGCATGTAATTGTTCCATAAGTCTGTATAGCTGTGTAAACTTCAGACACACTGTCAGCCTAGAATACATCTTGCAAACATCAGGAAACAGAGACAAAACAAAACCAGCAAAGGCCTCCAGAAATTAGAGTACTTATATCCTGCTGGGTATGAATTCTGAGTATCATGATAGGAGCTCTCTTAGGGAAAAGGAAGAGGATATCATCCACAAATCCGAGAAGTGTGTTGATCATAAGGCACCAAACTCTGAAGATTAATTTCTTTTGTTTTTTGGGTATGGAAGGAGACAGGCCTCTGAAGAGTCTAGTTCAGAACAGGAGGATATATATCTTACACTTGTGAGTGTAAGATACTTGTTACTATGTAGACAGCTGTTTGACCCCGACTGTTCCTCATTGTGATGTATCAGTGTGGCTATTCTTTGGACATGCCAGGTGATCAATCTGACCTTGCCCTGGACAAAAAATGACCATATTTGTGCTGGAGTCTATACACTTTCTTTGCCTGGTCTGATCCCACTGCTCTTGTTGGGGAGTATGTAACAGGAGCCACCATACAGAGGGCCTTTGTTGCAGTCCAGAGCAATCTAAGGCACTTCTACCGGATACCACTTTAGTTCTGTTACATAAGTGAGTCAAATCATGGGTCAAATTATAAGTCAAACCAAAAGCTCACCTTGATTCACTGTGCTGCATAGGTGTATCCTGAATGCCTATGAAAATTTTCTCAGTTCTGGGCTGTCTACAAATCATAGCTAAGACCTCCTCAGGCCAAGGAGAATGGAAGATCTGCTTGGGCCTTTGCTTATGAGAGGTGACTGCCATTAGCTGTTAGGAAAGGTGGGGCTTGTATTGATACCATGTGATTACCCACACTGGTGGAATTTATTGCTTTTGACCCCTGTCTTTGGTGCTGGCCTGATGTACAGGAGTTGACTGTCCAGTGCTGTAGCTTAAAGCAAAGTATTTTGGTGGAAGATATGGTATCTTAAATATTGGGAAGAAATTCTTAACTGTAAGGGTGGTGAGGAACTGGAACACATTGCCCAGAGAAGCTGTGGATGCGCCATCCCTGGAAGTGTTTAAGGCCAGGTTGAATGGAGCTCTGAGTAACCTGGTCTAGTGAAAGGTGTCTCTGCCCACAGCAGAGGGGTTGGAACTAGGCAATCTTTAAGGTCCCTTTCAGCCCAAATCAATCTATGATACATCCATTGCATTCCTTCCATGTGTGAAACACTTCTTACTCAAAAATGTGTTTATCCCAACTATTTACACAGCAAAGGCACAGAATGCTAGGATTTACTTTCTGTAGTGGATTATCAGCACAAGATTGAAGACAAACCTTTTTGATTTAAAATCCATTTTGTTTTTACAATAATGTAGGGGATATACACTGTGAAAACTATCCATGTGCTATTGCCTGGCTAGGATTTGTACAGGGATTTTCTAATCAATGTCTTGTACTGACACAAGCAAATGGAATAACTGCATTTTCTTTTGGGAACCAAGGCTGTGAGTATCTTGATTTAATTTGTCAGCTTCTGTGGTTGTGCTAAAATACTGAGTCCTTTGGCTTGGGGGCAACAGAAACTCTGCAAGTTACTACATAGTACTGTGGTGGAGTTTCACAGCAATACTCTTGGGACATATGTTACCTAACAAAACAATTTGCAATTTCCATCAATCTATTTATCTTCCTTTTTAATTTATTTAGTTTTTAATCCCAATCCCAAATTACTTGTCCCACAGCCACTAACTTTGTATAGTGAATATTCATAATTCTCTTTATTTCAGTCTTCCAGAAAGAAATGAAAAAAGTTAAGCTAGGTTTAGGTCACTACCCTGTCAATTTATCTGTTATGTTTTGTAAAAGGGACAACAGAAGTAATATTTGGCAAATATTTTCCTCTTAAAATGGACGGATTTGACTTGTAATAGGTAAATTTGCAGATGCTTCAGGATATGTGCTTCACTTAACTGTTGAAAGCTCTCTTCTGCCCTTAATTGTCGTGCAAGGTTATGTGCTTTTCCAATGGCAATTGAAGTTAGGCAGAAATCCAATTTGAAATTGTCTTTATTTACCTTTTCTGTATAAAAGCAAGACTTCTGGGTAAGTTTCAGGATTTTTAGAATGATCTAAGTGCTTTCCAGCTCTAAATCAGATCAGACATATTTAGAGAGTAATCTTTCCTTATTTATTTTCTAATTTTTGCTATTAATAGCTGCTGAAAAAAAACGTGAAAAAAACCCAAACAAGGCAGACAAAAGTTAATGGAATTCTTCTAAGCATAAAGTTACATTCTCTGCAATTCAGGGTTTTGGCAGAGCTTCAGAATGTTTTGCTTGAACTGCCACATCTATCAGAAGTTAGAGTTAGCTTGGCAAGAGAATAAGTGTTCACCATGCCTAGATAGGAAGTGTATCAATTTCATAACAAGTAACTGAAAAAAAAAGAGGTTACATTTCTTAAGCAGCATGACTCTATAGTCAACACAGCCGAAATCATATTAAAACTCTTAGGATTCTCAAACTGTTAATCAGATTATTACTGTATGAATAATGTGTTCTATGAACCCAATATAGGAACACATGGACCTGATTTCTCCCCTGAGAAACTGAGTGATTTGACTGCTGTCATGGTGTGCTGATTTAAAAAAAAAAAAAAAAGTGCGCAGATAAGAAGAAATTCAGGCCATATGTGTTGCTTAAGGACTTCATTTTACAAAGGCATTAATAGAGTAAATAGACAATGTCCCATAAACTGGTTGTTTTGCAGGCTATATTTTTAAGAAGAAAAGTGCAGTTCCTCAGAAATTTTGGAATCTTCATTTGGCACAGGAATTACATTTTTTGTAAAGAAGAAAAATCTTTCCTACACAGCCCTTGTGCACAGGGCCATGACAGAAGATGGATTCATTCTGCCATTCATCACATTACTAACAAGAAATATGGTAGGACAAAGGAGTTTGAGGTCAGAAATCATAATAAGCAAAATTGATAGCCCTGTCTAAAACATATACAAAAAAATCAATTGGCAGAACACTTGCTATATGATGTCAAAAGAGCCCTTTATCTCCTTATCAGGCAGCTGTGAAGAAATCAGGTGCTGTGAAGAACTTGGACTGGTTGCTATCCACAGCCTCTTAGGCTGTGTATCTCGTGTATATCTAGAAATCACTGGAATTTTGTGCACAGGTCTTTCTGATTTATCAGTATAGCATTACAATGATTATAAAAGTTTGTATGTCATAATTATTTCATACATAACGATTTGAGTAATTTCAAGTCTCTGAAAACATCTTCCATAAGAAACAACTATAATTGGTGAAGTTTCTTGTGGCTTTCTTTTCTTGAGTTCAAGGACAAATCTAACTTAAATGTATTATGATTGCAAGAGGAGCTCATGCTTTATTGAATATCTCATATTCCATGTGGAAGAATGCAGGGAAAGACTGTCAAAATGGGAGGGAGGAGTTACGAATATCCTGTGGACAGACAGCTTCAGTGTGCATCACTACTTTATCAGGTGCAAGAGGCTCCTCGGCGATGAACACTGCCAGCATGAGCACATCTTGAATACATATCCCCTTGAGTATGATAAATGGCATAAACTCACTGAAGATTTTGCCACAGTCAAGGAACACACAGCACTGCTCTCTGCTGTGGATTCTCCTATGGCTAGTACTAACTGAGCTCCTGATGTAACCCTCAGTTACACTGACCAGAGCGTCAGCCTGACATGAAATACAAACTCTTTGCAGATGAGGTACCACTGATTGCGGTGCTCTCTTGGGTGTATTATTTGATGTTGAAAAAGACAAAAAAACGTTCAGTGGTCTTTTCCTTGATGACAACAGCATTTGTGCCTTTCTTTTCTCGTTTCCAATTTTCATGAAATTCACTGGGAGTTAATATATTTGAGAGCTCTACTTCACAAATTTGAATTGAAATTGGCTTCTGGATTGAAAATTCATAGGGAGGAGAGAGTTAACAGAAAAATACAGCAAGGGATTTGGGAGGACCTGGAATTATGACTGTAGTGTTTGAACTTTACAGCACCTCAGAAGAAAAGAGACAGAGTGTTTGGTGTCTGCTTTTCCTAAAACATGATGGAAAGCACGTCTGAAGAGTGTGCTATGGTTGGCTTAAATAGCTAGCATAAGTTGCTCAGATATTTTTTAGTGTCGCATCAAGTGCAGTCAGTAATTACATATTGTTTCACACAGTACCTTGACTTTTGCTTGGAAATGAAAGAAAATTATGTTTGACATTTACACATTGCTCTTTGAGAGGCACAGCACGCTATGAGTTTTATTAAAAAACTGGATTTCCATCATTGCAGAAAAAGCAAGGTCATACAATGTTGCCATTTTAACTTTTCCTTTTCACACTTCCCTAAATGCTGTATACCTGTAAGAATATTTTTTCAAATTATTTAACTACTTGTTGATTAATTTCATCTGTTTGCTTGAGCATAAATAACTGCCCCATTTCAATATAGGTAAGAATAGGAAAATGTCTTTAAATTGATGGAAGAGTTTTCTCCCTTCCAGAAACATCTATGTAGTTCATGCTGGTAAACAATAATTTGATTTGGAAATTGCCCCAAACAGGCAGATATTCTTGTACTTGTGTATGAAAGAAGTTTTTTGCTTTGACCTGTTTTGGTGTGTTGAGGAATTGGATATTGAATGTGCACAGTAAATTCTGTCACCAAGCTCACAAAGATTTCTGGGCTAGTGAAGTTCAGACTCTGTTCTGCAAACTGCCTTGACTCCGTGGAAAAAAAAATTTGCACTGGCATCTAGTCAGATGCTGCGTGTTGATGCTTAAATCCGCAACAGAAATATAGCTAGGAAAAAACCTGTTGTTAATGTCTTTAAAAGATCATGTAAATAAGGACAGTGAGGAAAAAATTATGTGAAAGACGATGTACTGTAATGTATGTGCATGTGTACTGTAGGATTGGTGTTTGCAGTGGTGGCTTGGAAGTGCTCTCTGTAGAAGAAAAGTAGTTTGGTACCTAAAGTTCCTACAACCCTTGGAAGTTTGAAATTTAAAACAGGGATTCAATCATGAAATCTAGAAAGTGAGATAAATTCATAGGCATTCCAGACATGGTATAAATAAAGAGGAGTCACTGCTTTTACCTTCAGGAGTCACAGGTCCTGTGGCTGCCTTTGAACCAATGACATAGAGGTAGAAGAATCTTATATTTCATCACTGCATTCTGTCTGGTTTCTGTCTTTCACTCTCTTCTTTATTCCAGATGATATCCTTTGTGTCATAATATTTACAGTACTGTGAACAATCTTCCCTTTATCTCCTCATTTCCATCTGGTTTCTCCCGTCCATCACAAAATGTATACGTGAAAAGCAATCTGACTGGGAGGACACACAAATACAAGCCTTTCCATAATAATGTAACATGGTATCTGATGAAGTAACTGACTTCTAGGATTTTGAATGCACATGTAATTCAACTTCTGAAATAAGATCTCATGGTTATGACTCATCTCCTTTCACATCAGTGGCACACCTGGGTGTTTACATAGTATTTCTAGTAACATGGCGATGAAAACATTGCTCACAGTGTTGATTGTGTTCTGTTTCAAACTCCAGTAGAAAAAGCAGGATAAAGTTCTTTGACACTTAGAGAGTTTTTTTGTCCTAGCTGAAATGATGTACTAAAAAATAAACAATCAAAGGTTGCTCCTGTTGTTATTTTGCTGTTTTTTTTCTGGTGTTGAACTAGTGAGAACTAATAGTATCTTATGATACTGTCTGTACAATGAGTTTCACGTACAGAACTCAGTGTTCAAACGTTCAGTGAAACTGATCAGTCTATACTGCTTGAAACTGCACACATTCAAGCTTTATATAGAGTATAATTTCTAGATGTGGTGTTGATTATTCTGACTCTGCAGCCTAGGGTACTAAAGTCACCTAGTTTCCATTGTGTAAAGGAATGATTGTATATATTTGATCCTCTCTTCTGAGTGCAAAAAATGTAACTTTAATAAATTAAATTATTTAGTAGCAACACATAATTTTTTCCATTTTACATGAGATTTGTAGTAGTAGCAGTTAGCCCTTGACAGTTACTTATAGCAATTGATGGTAATTAAATACTACTTCATTTTCTGTACTCAGCAATATATTTAGTTTTATATTTATGGATCACATCTTTCTCTGGAAATATGATGTTTATGTAATTAAAATTAATAAATACTCATGGCATATACTTGGTAAATTGTAAGTATTTTTAGGAAACATAAGGAAAAATGAGTACTTTTTATTAGGTAGTAGCAAACAGATCATTGCACGTATAGTGCACCAAGTCTCAATTAATAGCTTCTTAAATAGCAAAGCTTCCAAAGGCTGACTGCTCTCTGCAACTCATCTCTGCTACTGCTGTCTCTGTTACACTGCAGGGTTTTACAATGCATCTGTTTTTTGCAAATGTCTTTTTCATGATAGTTTTTATCCAGACCTATTATCTTAGCTTGTGGCCATTAAAGACTGTAATTCTGCTTGAAATTTAAGTGTATTAATTGCTTGAGATATCTCATTTTGCCCACTCTGAACTTCTGTCCTCGGCTGGCTGGAATGTTCTTGCTCTCTTGAGAGGCTGCACCATGGAGCAGCTGTTTTTCTCCTCAGGGTGCTCAACCATAAGTTCTTCAAAATCTTCTCTGAGATTTGCTAGAAAAAAAGGTTTGATAAAAGGGTCTTGCTTGACCACTTTCCACAGCAAGCAAGCGATCTTCTGTGTTATGCGGGGAAATCACGTCCTGATCTTGAAATGCTGAGAATCAAATTTTGATGAGAAACTGTGTCATAAGAGCTCAGATTAGCTGTGTGTGCCTTAGATCTGTTTCTCCTCCAAAAGAAGCTATTGGGAAACCTTTACCCAAATACTTGAGTGAATCACCAGAGAGTTTTGATAAGTTTGTTTCTGAATGTGGGATTTTGATTATGGGCAGATGGGATATGGGGCTGATCCAGTTGGACTGTCACAGCAAAAAGGCCCATTTTTTCTCTTTAGATTTCCAAAACATGCATTTCTTTGTGGACTTCCTATCAGACTGTGTTCATTACTATATCAGGACATGCATAGGATCTCTTTTGTCACCCTATGGTGGTTTATCTTGACTGGACGCTAGATGCCTACCAAAGCCACCCTGTCACTCCCCTTCTCAACTGGACAGGGGAGAGAAAATACAATGAAAGGCTTGAGGGTCAAGATAAGGGTAGGGAGATAATTTACTGATTACAATCATGGGCGAACCAGACTTGATTTAGGGAAAATAATTTTAATTTATTACCAATCAAATCACAGTAGGATAATGGGAAATAAAATCAAATGTTATAACATCTTCCCCACACACTGTCTTTTGTCACAGTGCTCAAATTCACTCTTAAATTCTCTATATTCTCCCCACAGCAACACAGGTGGATGGGGAATGGAGGTTGGATACAGTTCAGCACACATTTGTCTCTGTCATGCCTTCCTACCCACACTGTCCCTCTGCTCCAGTGTGAGGTCCCTCCCATATGGAACAGTTGTCCGTGGACTCCTCCAACATGAGCCCTCTCCATAGGCTGCCATTCTTCATGACCTGCTCCAGCATGTGTCCATCCCATGAGTTGCAGTCCCTCAGGAAGAGCCTGTTCCTGTGTCAGTCTCCACAGGGTCACAAGTCCTGCCAGGAAACCCACTCTAGTGTGGGTCTTTCTCTTCACAGGGCCACAGCCCCTCAAAGGAGCTTGTTTCAGCACAGGCTTCTCACATGGTCACAGCCTTCTCTAGGCACATTTACCCCTTCTGATGTGGGGTCCTTCACAGGCTGCAGTCAGATATCTGCTCCCACATGGACCTCTGCCAGCTGAAGATGGACAACCTGCCTCACCATGGTCTGCCTCATCATGGGCTGCAGGGGAATCTGCTCTGGCACATGGAGCACCTCCCACCTTTCCTTCTCCACTGACTTTGGTGTCTTCAGAGCTGTTTCTCCAACACAGTCTCAGTCCTCACTTCCAGGTGCTGCTGCACAGCAGGTTTACCCTGTTCTTAAAAGAGTTATCCTACAGTCACTGCCACTGTTGCTGGTGGCTTGGCCTTGGCTGTCAGTGTGTCCACCTTGGTGCCGTCTGGCAGTGGCTCTGTCAGACGTGGGGGAAACTTCTGACAGCTTCTCATAGAAGCCACCTTTGTAGCCCCTCCACTACCAAAAACTTACACTTTTCAGTCTTGATTCCTAGTGTCCAAGTAGACTGGAAAGAGGCAAGGCTATGACAAAAAGATTTGTCTCTCTCGGATTTTATGACCAGAGAGATTTTGTAGCCTAGTCTCTTGGGTGTTGCCTATGTCCAGTGAATTTGAATTTTGGAATGGAAATTTTTAGATGAAACTTTTCTATATGTGTATATTGTGCCATGCAACTAGGAAAACTGCTTGTACAATCAAAATTATTTTCTTCCTGATGGGACTAAGAATGAAATCAGAAATGGGATTATGGTGCAATATGGATGCAAGGTTCCCCAGCAGTTACTTTATATGCATGAATGATTTGCATATAAAGAGGGCTGAATACTGGCCCAAACCTAATTTCTGGTCAAGAGGGTATGTAAATGTGCAGTCCTGGAAATGCTGCAGAATGCAGCAAATCAAAGCACACTCCATCCTTTGTGCCATGCACCAGTCAATAATGTAGGTGCACCCTACAAAAGCTCTGCGACCAAAAGGCAAAGGCTGTATCTAAAGCTGTTAAGCTTAATATCTGTCCTCCATAGTTTGCTTTATTGTGATTGACAATGCCTTAATTAATGATTTTTTAAATTTTTTTTTTCTGTGTTTTGTTCCTTTAATAACACAGGGTCATGAAAAAAAGAGGGAGCGTTCCCATGAAAAATTATTTAATCTGTTCAGAAACAGACTATTTGGGAGGGCACTGGATGTGACAGATGAAAGGAAAGGAAAAAGTTACACCAGGAGTTAAAAAGCCTATGACTGAAACACAGAGCTGGAGGAACAACCAAATGTACCAAGAAGTGGTTAGTCAGGCTGCAAGAGAGGTAGGACAAATGCATGCATTGTCCACAACATGCTTTAATACGAAGTGACTGAGCCGGAAAAATGAACTCTTCTGTGTCCTGTAATCTTTCCCATAGTTAATTTTTCTAATTTTTATTCAAATACATAATTGCTATTTGGCTCTGAAACCCTTCAGTCTCTTGGGAGGCTCATTTAAGACCACGGCTAGGCACATCTACCTCAAATATCTGTCTAGGACACCTTAACATATACTCTTAGAAAAGTAGATTAGAACTTTACAGTTATGGTGTTATTTTTTCCATAGTTGTTGTGTTTTGCAGTCTAGTTATTGATTTGTAAAGCTGAGAAATGATGGTGTGTTACAGGATTAATCTGTTGTGTGTTTGCTATTTTCTGGAGACACAGATTTATCAACTCTCCACTTTTCTTGCTGATAAGTAGCTGGAAAAAATGGTAGCAGACATAAATACAAACTGTTTCAACTGTGACAAGATGGCTGTTTTGCTGTCTGTCCCTTCTTGACTTTCTTTCTTATACTCCCGATTCTTTGCATTTTTGACTAGCCACTGGTGCATGTTAGCTATCTTGCTTGTATTGAGATCAGGAAAAAGAAGAAATGAAGCAACTCAGACTTGGCACCAGGCCAAAATATCTGCAGTTTGTCTTTTCAACAGACAAATCAGTGTACAAACAACATCCCTTCAATTCTGCCAGTGTCAATTACTGAAAAAAAATCAAAACATGTTTATTTTAAATTTTAAAGAGACAAATGAATTTTGTTAGTTAAACAAGGTTGGAGGGAAGTAGGGCTTGATCTTGACAATGGAGCTGTCCTCTCATGCATTACAGTATAAGTTTTGCTACCAGCTTGTCCCTAAACTCCACTGAAAGCTAAAGTAATAAAGCAAACTTATCATTTGAAATTTAGTGACACGACTTCAAAGAATTGAAGAGGGAGAGCAGGAGGAACAAGAGCAGCTGCTTCTGCCTTATGAGATTGTTCTCGAGAGGAAGTTTTTTCTGTAGTGGGCTGCACAGTGGAACAGATGCAAATTGTAGCAAGGGCATTAGAAGTTATTATAGGGACAGGGTTGGAAATTTTGTTGGGACTCAGCCTTCTATATAATAATTACATCTTGGTTTTTTTCCCAGAGCCCTTAGATACTTGGGAACCTCTCATCTAAAAGGGGATCAGTGAACTCAGCTCCATTAATTTTTGGAAAATGTAGTCTTTTCTTTCTCTCTTTGTCTGGTAATAGTGATGCAATTGTTGCAATCATTAAGCAATACCTATATACGACAACGTATGATATTCATCCAAGTCCCATTCAACTCCTCTCAAACTGGCTTGAGCACTGGAGCAGAAACAGTCCCACTAATTCCGTCCTTTACTTGAGCTAGTCTGTGTTTTGGATCTTACTGGTCTCTTGCTAGTGCAGCTGTTACGCCTTTGGTGGCTGTAGAGGACCAGGTCTAAGCGTGTTTTCTCTCAAACATTCTGACTGTTGGGACAGGAAAGATGTGATTGGAAGGGGGGGTCCTGCAGAGGTGGCTCAGCATTCTGAACCACCTTCCTTCTCTGCCTTGTACTCAGTCGCTCTCACCTTCCAACTCACATCCTGGAGAAGGGCTGGCTGTGCACTTGTGGGAAAAACAGCACAAAAAGTCTAGTTTACGTAAGAGGCATGCACCAGGTTGACTATAAAGGGACACAGATTGAGCCTCCTTACTCTTTCTCCTCTTTCTCTTTTGTTTTCTTTGTCTCACAACACCAGCTCTGGATCATCCAAGCAGAAGTACTAACATGAGATCTAAGGACTGGTGATAATCTTTGTTTTCTTACCTTGCTTTGCCTGGTCGAAGCACAGCTGTCCTATTCTACCCCAGACTCTGTTTTGAAGTCCATTTTGGGAGGGGAGAGCTTGTAAAAGTGTGTGTGGCTTATGAGCCCGCACCTTTTGTATTGGTGTACTGTGGCTTGTGACCAGCACTTTTGAGAAGTTTGTTTTGGGAGTAGGGAACTTATTGAAGTGTACTGTAGAAGATTAAGGACTTGTTAGCCTACACCTTTTATAGCAGTGTATTGTAAGAATTTCAGGCCATGTTAGCCAACACCTTTGAATCTAGGTAGTGGGCTGGTTGCTGGAGTTAAGACTAATATTCATAAACAGAAGAGTTCCCTGATGCGTGGTCAGGTGTCTTTGTTCAACCTGACAAGAATTTGTAATGACCATCAGACCCCGTACCAGTGGGTCATGACACCAGTGACACTAAATCATTCAGTATGGATATTCAGCCCATGATAATGGTGTGTTCTTACGGTTTGACGTCTTTCTTGTTAGAAAGTAAATCTTCCCTTCTAAATTAAGACTTCTGTCTCCTTCATGCTTCACATTTTATCCGTTTCACAAAAGCCTGGAATCACAAGATGGGTCAGGTTAGAAGGCACCACAGTAGGTCATCTGGCCCAACCTCCTTGCTCAAGCAGGGTTATCCCAGAGCCCATTGCATAGGATTGTGTCCAGACAATTCTGGAATATCCCCAGTGAGGAAGACTCCACAACATCTCTGGGCAATCTGTTCAAGTGCTCAGTCAACTGCAAAGTCAAGAAGCTCTTCCTTATTTTCAGGTGGAAATTCCTGTGCACCCATTTCTGCCTGTTGCTTCTTATCCTATTGCTGGTACCACTAAGCAGAGCCTGGCTCCGTCCTCTGACACCGTCCCTTCAGATACTTACTGACATTGATGAGGTGCCCTCTCAGTTTTCTCTTCTCAGTGCTGAACAGGCCCAAGTCTCTCAGCCTTTCCTCATAAGAGAGAGTCTCCAGTTCCGTAATAATTTTTGTCACTCTCCACTAGACGTACTCCAGGAGCTTCGTGTCTCTCTTATACTGAGGAGCCCAGAACTGGGCACAGTGTTCCAGATATGGCTTTATCAGATCTGAGTAGAGAGGCAGGATGACCTCCCTCAACCTGCTTGCAATGCTCTTCCTAATGCCCCCCAGGACACTGTTGGCCTTCTTGGCCACAAGGACACACTGCTGGCTCATGGACAGCTTGTCCACTAGGGCCCTTAGGTCCTTCTCCACAGAGCTGTTTCCCAGCTGGTCACTCCCAGCCTGTACTGGTGCCTGGGGTTATTCCTCCCATTGTTCTGGGCTTGCACTTGAAATTTAGACGGTTCCTCTCTGCCCGTCTCTCCAGCTTGTCAAGATCCTTCTGGGTGGCAGCACAGCCCTCTGGTGTACTGGCCACTCCTCACAGCTTTGTGTTGTCAGAGAACTTGCTGGTAAGGCATCATCCAAGTCATTGACCATTAAGTTAATTGATACTACACTTGATATTGAACCTTCAGGGGCACAACTAGATCCTCTGCCACTGATTACGGCTCTCTGGTATCTGCTGTTCAGCCACTTCTCAAACCATTTAAAATACACTTACCCTGTCTGCATTTCCTGAGTTTGCCTATGTGGAAGTAGTGAGAGATAGTATTGAAAGCCTTGCTGAAGTCAAGGCAGACAGGACCCATTGCTTTCCCCTTATCCATCCAGGTAGCAGTCTCACTATAGAAGGCAATCAGGTTGAACAAGCATGTTTTCCCTTTAGTGAAGCCATGTTGACTACTACTCATCACCTGTCTTTCATTTGGATAGATGGCCTCCAGAATGAAGTGCTCCATCAAATTGCCAGGGACTGAGGTGAGGCTGACTGGGCTGACTGGTTCACTACCTCCTTCTTGCCCTTTTTTGATGACTGAGGTGACATTTGATTTCCTGCAGTCCTCAGTCATCTCTCCTGATCATCAGGACCTTTCAAAGATGACCATGAGCAGCCCAGCTTTGGTGTCCATCAGCAGAGTCCATGGACTTATGGATGCCTGGCTTGCCTGACTCCAACCCAGTCCTCCATGACCAAGGGAAAGTCTTTCTTCCACCCTTCCTTCTCCCTAGTCTCCCAGTCTGGGAATCGCTGGAGGCTGGTTTTGTCAGTGATGACCAATGCAAAGAAGGTGTTCAGTAACTCTGCCTTCTCTGCATCCTCCGTTACCCCCAGGGTACCCCCTCTATTTAGTACGGTCCCCCATTTTCCTTAGTTTTTCTTTTGTTATTGAAGTATTTGAAAAAGCCCCTCTTACTGTTCTTGACATCCTTGTCCAGATTTAATTCCAGGTGGTCCTTGGCCTTCCTTATCTCATTTCTACATATTCTGACAACATCTCTATATTTGTTTCAAGTGGGATGTCCCTCCTACCACCTTCTGTGTGTTTCCTGCTTGTGCTACAGTACTAACAGGAGTTTCTTTCTCATCCATGCAGGCCTTTTGCCCCCTATCCTCAATTTCTTGCTTATCAGGGTGTGTGACTCTATGACCGGGGGTAGCTGCCTTTGTCAAGGCCAGGCAGTTGACCCAGGATTCAGCCCGCAGTCACGAACGCAGCTGCTTCGGTCGGCAGCCGCCGCTGCTGGGGCTACGTGCGAGCGGGCAGCAGGCACGCTCTCCTCAGGGCAGAGGAGGAGGTGGTGAAAGCCCAAAGACCCCGGAGACAAAGAATGAACGAGGAGAGATATCCTTCCTTGGACCACAGCAGGTTTTATTAGCCGGATCCGGGCGGAAGAGATAACTCCCGGAGAGGACCCGCGCCGAGGGTTTTAAGGTGAGGAAAACAGGGTGGAGTTTAGGGTGAGAATCAATAGGAGAGGGGGAACTCGGAGGAACCAGGGTACAATCAACCAACGGGGTGATAACAAGGTGGAGACAGTCAGCATGCACCTATGGGGTGCTGAACAACTTGGAGGGTTCTGGAAGAAGAGGCATGGCTAGTTTTTGGGGGGCGTGAGGCTTAAACTTGGGAACTGCCCAGAGATCCACCCTCCGATTCTGATTCATCAATCCAGGGGAGAGCCCTGTCGGGATTGACAAGAGGTGGTCTCTGGAGCGACCAGGAAGATGCTCTGCCAGAGCACACCCCAACAGGTGTGCCCTTTTTCTCCTGGAGGAAGTGATCCTTGCCTATTGATTAACTGTCTTGGACCCTTTTCCCTGCATGGTGCCTTCCCATGGAATTCTTATCCCCTAAAGAGGCCAAAGCTAGCTCTCCTGAAATGCATGGTTGTGATTTTACTTACTGTCCTGCTTCCTCCTCATCTGATACTGAGCTCCACAATCTCGTGGTCACTACAGCCAAGGCTGCCCCCAGCCTTCACATATCCAGTCAGGCCTTCCCTGTTTGTTAGAATAAGGTTGAGCAGCACACCATTCCTTGTTATTTCCTTCATGACTTATGTCAGGAAACTGTCATCCTTGCTTTCCAGAAACTTCCTGGATGCTTTGTGTCTCACTGTATTGCTTCTCCAGCAGTTGTCAGAACAGCTGATCTCCCCGACAAGAACCAGGGCTAGTGGCTGTAAGACTATTTCCAGCTGCCTGTAGAAGGCCTCACTGACTTCCTCTTCCTGATCAGGTGACCTGGTACAAATATCCTTAACAGTACCATGCTTAATAGTCCGACCCTTAGTCTTAACCCACAGACTCTCGACTAGCTTATCATCCACTCTAAGACAGAGCACCTGCAGTTACCAGTCATGCCGATTGAAGCTGCACATTCTTAAAGACTATAAAATCAGATCCCTTTTTTCCCCTCCAGAACTCCCAGATGAAACAAATCTTAAAATTTTGGCTTAACCTCGCTACCTACTCATTTCACAAATGCAAAATTAGGATAGGGACAATGATCCCAATCTTTTTAAAGAGATTTAGCTGTGCAGCTGAGATGTACTATATAATTGCTAAATTATACCTTTATTGTAGGTGTGGAGTCAAACAGTTCTCCATACTTTCCAATTGCTTTTGCCACAAAAGGTCATCATCTTTCTGGACAGCAGGTAGGGCTTTGTTGCACCTATTTTTCCTATTTCTTATGCATTTTACCAAGCACAGAGAGTCCCAGTCATGGCAATCCTTCTATCTTCTGCAGTTTTTCTTTGGAGCCATAAATATAGCTATTGTTTGTTGTTGTTACTGTTGCTACAGTCCATTCCCTTGAGGTCTGCACAGAGGTAGTAAAGGATAGATATGGCCCATGTTTCTCTGATAATATTGTCTTTAACTTTCCAAGAGAAGGGTGGTGTTTGGGTGGGAAAAAACCAAACTCTCAGAAGTCTTTGAGAGGAAGAGAAAAGGTGGGGTGGTGGTGAATGGGGTCCTCCCTCTGTTGTTTGAATGCACACTTGAAATACTAGTCTCTTTCTTTCCTAAGAGCTCATTGCTTTGTTTCACTTCTAAATTACATTGAATTTTCAGTGCCAGTCTAAATTATTTACCACTCTTTCCACTTCCCCAGTGATCTAGCTGGTATTGTCACTGAAGTTCCGTATCCCGATTTTTTTACAGAGACAATTACATTGCAATCAGCATGGAACAGAGCTTTTGCTGCTCCTGGGGTGGATGTTGGTCTTCCCTTGGGAATGCTGACATTTGGAAAGAATACAGTTGCCTCTTTATCGGGAGGAACATTAGCTTTATCTTTTTCCAGTGTGAACAAAATTCCATAGCAGCACATAAAGTTTGTCTTTTACATTGCTTTTACTTTCGTAACACCATAGTAGAGATGTGTAAGACTATGCTTATAAAATTTGTCACTGTGTTTCAGCTATTATTCATTTTAGAGGCATATAAATCTGGAGCAAAGTAGCTATATTTATGTAAGAATTGCAGGGAAGCTCTGCTGCATTAGGTCCTGGTTCAAATCTTCATGCAACTGGATAGACTCTTCTGCTAGTCTTGAGTCCTACACTAATACTAGTTAACTGGTGTTGAGTACTCTCTATAATAATAATGCTGGTCCTAAAATTAGTCCCATGCTGAATAACACAGTATACTGGAGACAACCTGTTTTGTTTTAGGTGTTGAATGAGCAATATTTTTTAAGACTAATTTTGGGAATGTCTAACTTTGGCCTTTTACTGTTTCCTCTACATGATATATGTATGTATAACTTCCTCTGATGTCATTTGCTTGGGCTTTCCTGTTAGAGAACTGAAGTCTTTTAAACAGCAACTAGAAAATAATTGATATGTATGGTGGAGAACTTGTGCCGTGAGTCCTGTAATGGTCATTAATGTGGCACTATCGGATCCTTGATCTGTTTTTCCGAGTGTTCCCTGCTGGCGAGGAAAATCACCCTGACCACCACTATTCTTGTTCTGCTGAACATGGAAATGGATTGATTCTCAGGCTATAGTCAGAGAAGTGGGTTTGGTTTAATGTCTTCCTCCAGCTGCAGTGACCAAGCTCAGGGCTTTCTAATAGGTAAACTCAGGCAGCACTCCTGATTTACATACCTTATTCTCGCTTTTTCCCTGGCCTTCTTGCATCTCCCTTGTACTTTCCTTTCCCACACTGGTCTCCTTCTTAGTAAACAACCCTGAATAATTCTTAAATGGTCATAGTTCAGATGCATCTTTGTCCAAATTTGGTATTTCTGATACCATTATCCAGGCATTCTTAGTTTTATATGTTATTACTGACATAGTAACACTGGTATTGTTGGTCTTTCAAGACAACCCATTAGGAAGTCTCTAGTGCTCCCCTCCAGATACCTCTGGAGTCTGGCACATTAACTTTCCATTTACATGAGAGACCTTCCCATCCTTCATGGCACTGCCTGTAGATTGTCAGCTTCTCAACTGCTGCCTGTTAAGTTCAGAATTTTCCTATGTTGCATCCTGTAGTTTTCAGTATTCTTAGTGCAATCTCATGCCAGGTTCTAGTTAAAGGGCTATCATTTGCCTGCAGCTCTGAGATATCGAATATGAATTTTCAGACCAGAAACATACTGTAACAGTGGTGGCAATGAAGTTGTCATTGTAGAGAGGATTTATGCTGAATTCACAAATATCTTTGTGAATATCAAACGTTTATCAAAATGCTTATAAAATAAAAGGTCTCCCAAAGTGAATTTAGACCATCAGTCACAAATATTTTAATAATTTTTCTACAGACCATTGCAATCTTCATTTCTACAGGAGTGTTTCAACTATAGACTGCATAACACAGCTAGTTATTCTAACTTTCGAATAATATTAAACCACTTTAGAATTGTTACTAAGAAGTACATTGCTAAGTTTAAACATTTATTTGTGTTGTAGGCCCTGGTGTTACAGACAGACCTATACATACACTTACAGCATTGTTCTGAAATGTCTGAAACACCTAATGCAGATGAAAAGATCAACAGTGATAAATATCATGTGAGGTATAGTATTATACTAACATTTTTTTATAGGTGGTGGATTTTCCAACACTCTGCTGAAAGGTTGTTTGCAGAACTTAACATGGCTCTATAAAACTTCAGTTTTATGTAACTTTACTCTGAAATATTAGTTCTTCCCTACCTACAACACTCCTATGCAATTTCTTTGTAAATAGCTCTGAAAGAATTTAAGCATCATAGAGAGAGATATTCGTGATATTCTGCTATAATGTGAGTTAATAATGTGCAAGTTTTCATCTCTTCTTTTACATGCCATTCAGATCTGGCCTACATAGTTACTAATTTTCCCTTGACTGGTGACTGTAATTTCTGTCAGCCAGATGGGTTTCCTGATGTGCACAAGCAGCCATTAGCATGGAGGTCAACAAACTTATCTCCATCTATATGACCTGAGATAGAAATTTAGCAACTGGTCTCTAGAAATCACAACCTTGTGCCCCAGCTCAATCTCCATTCTGACAAAAACATCCGATTACAAATATGCTCCCGCAGAAGATTCATTATGCAGTTAATGATTGCACAAAAATGTAAAGGAGAGAAAGAGACTTTTTGTTTCTCCCTGATTTTGACTCATTCCATTGCTTTTCCCCCTGTTTTTTGTTTGATGGTTTGCTTGTGTTTTGTTTGGTTTTGTTTGCTGCTCATTTTTTGTTTGTTGGGTTTTTTATGTTCAGAAAGGTTTTTGTACTATTGTTCCCTCTTCTCTATTTTCAGAAAGTTCTTCCTATATGTGGTGCCACAGAAGACTTCTAGTGCTTTTTGGCATCACGTGGGGCTCCTTTTTTTGAGGGGACAGCTAGATTTTAGTGGAATAGCTGGTTAAAAACATTCAAAATGCAACAGAGCACACTGATATTGATTAGTCCTTTATTCTCAATAGTAGCACTTCTTCTGAAATAAAAGTGCATTACCTCTGCTTGAGAGACCTATGATAATATTTTTATTGTGTAAAATCAGTGTATCATCTCCAAGAGTGCAAAATTACACTTTTTAGGGAAGCAGGTGCAGGATCTTTTTGCATAAAAATAAATTTACTCATATTTAAAAGTAATGATTGGACAGTCAGACCTGCAATGTATACAAATCAAACACATGTTTCAATCACTGATATGTTGGAAACATTGCCTCTTATGCCTGCAGCATAATATAATCTTCAGGGCAGTTCATCCCACATATTTCTGAAAAAAAATTTTCAGTGGTGATAAAGGCCTATAAAAGCAGACTGAGGTATACTGGCTCATTTCAAACTTTCTTCTGAATAATATTCAAATGGGAAAAAGTTTTGATTTTTAGGGTTGCATTTGAAGTACAAACACACACAGTAAAGGGATATGAACTTGTTTCCAGCCATTTCAGCTATCTGTTTCCATCAGCTTTAGGTTCCTGATATCAAAGTTACAAATATGGATTAATATTTAGATCTGACTTAGAAATAACAGTCTGTTTTTACTTTCATTTCCTAAGTACACTTGCAAAGTGACAGTAACATTTACAAATTAATTAATCTTACAAAACTGGTCAGCAAAAATAAGTGCAAAAGTACTTCCAGAAGAGAACAAAAATAGCAAGAGTTCTGCCACAGCTTAAATTTCATACTGATTGAACAGGTGCAGAATGTGAGCTTCCCTTGCCTTGCCTTGCCTTGCCTTGCCTTCCCTGAAACTTCCCTGAAACTTCCCTGAAACTTCTCTGAAACTTCTCTGAAACTTCCCTTCCCTTCCCTTCTTCTTGATTCCCTTCCCTTCCCCGATTCTTAAGTGTGCTGTTCAATTTCAGGTTTTCTTCTGGCAGCATTGTATTTTACTCAAAATAATTGTATTTTCCCTAATTTACAAGTACATTTCTTCTTTTTTTTCAGTTCACCCATCTTTCATACCACACTCAAGCATTTATCCTAGAAGAAACTGAGGCAAACTGTTGCTTAGCTATGTACTTTGTCTAAATTATTCTTAATTTAACTTTTTCTTGTAGATTCTGTGCCTTTTCTATAAACAGTCCTTTCTGTTTTAATTTCCTTCTTAGACTCTGTCAGCCTGTCTTTTAGCTATTCTCTGTGCTTTCCAATGACTAAAATATAGCGTTTCTTTGTCGAGCAATCCTTTATGTCAACTTTTATAGTCATTTTACTTGCATTTAATATCCTTTTTGAAGTTATTGTTTAGCTAATTAGGTTTGAAAACCCTCCACAGAAGTTTTTCCCTTGGCTGGGGTATAAATTTTAGATTGTTTTTTTAACTTTTGTCAGTACAGCTGTCTTTATCAACCAGTACTCTTAATTTCTCATAATCTGTCCTTTTGAAATTGAGAACCTTAGGGCACAGTCATACATTCATTTTTGAAATAGATGTAGCAATTTAAGATGTCATTACCCTATGGCTAGTCATTAATATCCTTCAGTTGTCTGAAATTGTTGGAGCCTCAGCTATGGGGACAGATATCTGATGACATGAGCATTTCTAAGTCCATTTCCGAGCAAAGTGGAACAAGTTTGCTTAAACTACCCTCAGCTACACTTTACATGGGTCTATTTTACTTTGTACTGAAACGTTCTTCCACAGTGACTTACTGTCTCTCAGCTGAAAGGATGGTTACTAATTCCTGGAGAGTAATAGTAGCACACAGTGTTCAACATCATGGAACTGGAGGAACTTTGGGATGTACCTCCTCCAGTCTCCCTCTGTGGGTGGGACAATAGCGCACTCCAGATCAAGTCAGGAACAACCGTGTCTAGTCAAGGCTGGAAAATATTCAAAGATAATTTTACAACAGTATGGGGCTGTCCATTTAATTTCAGACACTTTTATCTCTATCATTACATGTCAGTGAAACTATATGAGTTTGAACAATTAACAATGGTAATCTGTGAAAAATATTTGACTAGGTCATCTGCAGCTGCTTATATGTTTTAAAACCAATGTAATCTCTCTGTATATTCTCTCTAGTTTATCTTAGATAAAAGTGACTAACTGCAATGTCAGCACTAGGTGGGAAACTAATGGTCAGAGTTTTCTGCAAAATGAAAATTTTCGTATTTTTTATCTCTTTTTCAGAGGGATTTTGACAAATAGGTAGATTTATTTTTTTTCTGTCTTTGCTTTCCAGGAAATAGAACTTATTTACTTTTCAATGGAAGTCCAAGTTTTAGTTAGGAAACCAGTGTCACAGCTGGGCAAAAATATTGTCACACCAGTTCAACATACACAGATCTTTCCTGGGAAGGCATTTTAGCTTCAGAAGCACTTAAAATAGAAATTACAAACTGAAACAGATTAACATTAAAATATTAGGATCCAAAGAAGAATATACTTTAGAGAAGTAAGAAATCCACTCTTCTATATACACTCCTGAGAAATTTGAAGAAGATGTATCTGTTTTAGCCATGTGCATTTTGCTATGTATTTTTTTCCCCAAGTCTCAAAGGCAGGATTATAACCAAATGACATATAACAGAAAGTGTGATGAAATACTTTTCTTAACAGCAATAAGGAAAGGGATAACCAGGCAGAGAAATTTTGAGCTGTTACCAAGGCTGAAAAAAAAAATAATGAAAATTAACTGCACAGCAATTTATTGGTTTGGACAGTTTATATACCTATTTGTGCTGTAGAAAGGTTCATAACTCTCTACATAAGAATTGTCATGCTTCCATAATGTTTAGATACAGATATTTTTGCTTTGCTAATTTTTAGGAATGCACACTGAAATATTCAAAGAACTACAGTTTCTTATATTAAAGTGGGTGGAAGCAGATTATTTTGCAATGAAGAAAAATGTTTGCTGTTCTCTCTGTTCTTTCGTTGGCTTGCATTGGTTTCTTGTCCTCTTGTGGGAAAGCAGAAACAATAGCCCCATGTTCCATGTAACCAACTGAAAAGCCTGGAACAGATGGAGGGACCATTATGTGAACGACTCAGCAGCCAAAATTTGTTTGCATAATCTGTTTGCGATATGCCCATGGATGGTTAATATCTATTTATAATCACTCATGAATCTTTTCCAACTTATGTATATATAATTGGGGTGGATTCATGAATGATTTACGAACAAAGAACTGAACTGCACTTGTCAGATGAATTACCTACAGCAGGTAATTTAACCTACTCATTAAAAGTCTCATATTTTGAGCTTAAATGTTATTTGAGTCCACTTGTCTGATGGCATTTTTGATAAGTTCAAGTTCAAAAAGTGCTTTATCAGTATTTTTTTATTCAAGCCATATTGGTTTTTGTCATGCTACATATGTCAAAATATGCATTAAAATAATAAGCTAAATTGAAAAGGCATTTACTCTATGAAAATTCTAAGAAAATCGGTCAGAGAATGGTTTTTCTGCTACAGAATCTTTTCTTTAAGATGACAAGAATTTAAAAAAAAATACTGCAGCATGAAAACAGTTGAATGTATCACTAAATGTCCATCAGATTCTCTGAACAGGTCATTGCCAAGCTAGTGAATTTCTTGGTTGGTTACACATCCTCATTTTCATTTCAAGATGCCACAGAAAGCATTCACTGCCAGGCAGCAATTAGGACTTAATCAGGTCTTATGGCTGAAATATTTGTCAGCAGCAATGGAGAGGAATCATTTGCTTCATTTCTGAAGTTCAGCACTGTCCTCTATGTAAAGTGATGCTCATTAGCATTCAGAACCATTGCATGGACAGCCTTTCCAGTGCTTTTTCTCAGATGGCTCTTTTTATCACTAGGAATGATTAGTGTCCTTACAAAGAGGCTCTTCAGATGTTTTTCTCAAGTACAAATTTCCTGTTATTGTTTATAGAACATTGTTTCTAGTTCTTTGGCTGTAGATAGGATTTTTAGGTTAAAAACATCATAATATTCTTCTTCTTTTTTCTGGTAATGCATTTCAAGTTTGAGATGGAACTGTGCCTTCTGGGATCCAAAACGGCTCCCTGTGCAATGTAGAAATGCACACAGACTGATTGAATATTACAAACCAGTCTGTTTTCCCTTACTTATAAGGAAGAAGAAAATTGATGTAGCCTCCATTTCTGTGGATCAGGAAAGAAAGCTAAGTGTAGAATAGAAGCAACAAAATACAATGTGCCCTGCCCCCATCTTTCCATGAGACACATGGAGCTGTTTCAGAGAAAGGGAAGGGGAAATCAAGCAAATAGTTGTGTTGCAGAAATTCAGATGGTGCCTGTGCTTGTTTCCTCTGTTATAGATGTTAACAGCAGTAGCTGAGTAAAACAACTGAAAGGCACAGCTGCTTTATTCCACATCCTTGCTGATTCTGATTATATTACAGAGCTCCAGCAGCTGGTCTGTGCTCACAAAGACCATTTTATTAGATATTTCTAATTTCTATTGACAGTGCATCAGTGGATTTTAAATTCCCAAAAGTAAGACTTCAGACAAGAAAGAGAGGTGAAACCAATCCCTTCTTTACTTATCTGTGAGACTAAACTATAGTACTATATTTTATATGTAAATTATTCTTTACAAGAATTCTGTATCTTCACAATTCAATTAATATATGACAATACTTTAAAAAATGAGAAAGGAGAAAAATACAGAGCAAGTTTTGGTGATTTGTTTCATTTTTTGGGGGGGTTGTGGTTGTCTGGTTGGTTGGTTTCTTGGGTTTGTTGGATGTCACATTTAAAAAGTCTTTGATTTCTCTCTTTGAGTGTTGGATTTCAGGGTGAATCATAAAGATCAGTAAGCATAATTTGTTCGAGGAAAGGGTTTGCCTAATTTTAAAGAAGTCTAGATAAATATCTGATTTGGAAAAACCCAGCAACGGGTAAGCTCCAATTTGAGTTTTCTGGCTTATTATTTTCTGAAACTGTTCTTGGAAAACAGCAACAGTAATCTTTTAAACTATCAGAAATTTTCAGTGTTTCAATGTGTGATCAGAATCTGTTGATTTCTTAGCTTAGATTGGGACAACTGAGTCAAAATGTGCAAAAAGATTCCATTTTTCCACTGTTACTAGCAGTTGAAAAATGCTCTCAATGGTGTAACAAACCCCTAACAAATCCCCCCTTTCACTGAATTATGTATTCCTTTAAAAATATATTTACTTTCTTTTCAATTAGACTTTCTATTTTTCCATACGTTCTAGAAAGCACTTTTTGTCTTTTCTTCCCACAAAATTTATCATGTTTAGATGCAAAATATACTAGGAAGAAATTATTTTTGAACATAAAGTCTCTGAAGTCCTAGCCACATAGCATCATTCTAAGAGCAATGATATATATCTTATTTAACAGAATTCATTATTCTTGTGGAGGCTCAAAATGTGGACATTAGAGCCAATATTAGAAGGCTTACATTTTCATCAAAGTAGATTCTGCGAAAGAATTACTTGAATACTGATTCTGTGCTGATGAGTTCATACTTTTTGCATTTGCATTACAGAGTAAAGTGAATATTCATGGTGACCCTGTTAATCAAGGTGTCATGGAAATGAAAGGGGAAAACATTTGTTTCCTTCAAAATCAATGAGTCTAATGCTTTAGGTTAAGTGCTACCAATTTGGAACAGAGTGGAAGAGTTAATTCATTTATCTTACATTCTGTCCTCCTATTTATACATTCCCACCTAATGTTTATATTACCTGAGAGCAGGTCTGCTAACTAGAGTTCATATTTTTTTAGTTTCTCTTCTGAAGAATTGCTTACCAACCAGTTTGCTCTTCTCTAAGGAACTACATTTAATGAATTAAATCTTTGGTTTATGTTTTTTCTCTAAGCCGTCAACATCTTTTGAGATGTTGGACAGCAATTTTAATCTTTCAGCCATACTTATTTTCCTTTCAAATATAGAATGTAATTATTTTTACATACAATATCTTACATGAAAATATATTTACCTTCTGTATCAATATGATTTAATGTGCAATAAAATCTACTTGTCTCATATTCATTTAATTGGTGATACAGGAAGCAGGTATGGGCCCAAACAGAGCCTCTACAGAATCCCACTAAATAAGTCTGTCCATTGATTCAGTGAAACCTTAGTGACTTTTTGCTAGGTCTGGAAGTACTGAATCCATGCTCATGTTAGAAGATTTTTCAACATTTTTATTATGTTCTTGTTCTTTGTTTATGAAAACAAAATAAGAATCAGAAGTCCTACTAAAAGTCATAAAACCTCTTGTCCTATGAGGACACAGGACCACAGCATGGTGGAAATGGGCCAGTGCCTGTGGAAATAGGTTAGCCCCACCCTTGCTCACAGAAAGGCCAGTCACAGCAGGTTGTGCAGGATCATGTCCAGATGAGAGTGTTTGTGTCCAGGGGCAGAAGCTTCACAACTTTTCTGCACACCCCGTGCCAATGTTTAACCACTTGCACAGTAAAGCAAGTGTCTTCTCCTGCTTAAGCAAGGTTTCATATGTTTCATCTGTGTTTCAGCTTGTGCCTGTTGCCTCTTGTCATGCCAGAGGGCATCACAGAGAAGAGACTGTCTCCACCCTCATGAGGTTTTTATATACATGTCTAAGATGTTTCTGAGCCTTCTCTTCTCCAGGATGAACACTATCAACTTTCTATTTTGTTGTGTAAGAAAACTACCTTCATATGACTTTATTTCTTTTTTTTGGTAATTAAATCTGCTTCTGCTGTAACTCATAGTGCTGGTTGTTTCATTTGACTACTAATAGCTAATTTACTCTCAAATGTATACAGGTATTCCAATTAAGTTAATTATCTGAGTTCTGTCTCCTTTTAAAGAAAGACCGCATATTTGCTGTTTTCTTCCATTCTCATTCATTCCCTAGGAGATCTCAGAGTGACTCTCTGGTGATTCTATCAGTTTAATAGACCATTTTTAGTATTCTATGGTTATACTTATCTTCTTGATGCTATTTCAAAGTATCTGAGTGTTTTAAGTATTCTCTGACTTGGTCCTTTCCTCCTGCTGGTTGAGGTCTGTTTTTTTTTTTTGCTTTAACTACAGTGATTAATGGGAATAATGGAACTAAAAATAAATATGCGTTTTTAATTACTTCTGAGTTCTATTATTTTGGAATATGAGATTAGTAGAGCCATGTTCTGCCAAAGCTGAATACTTAATGAAAATGGCTTGCATTAGTAGTAACAATTATTGCTAGTGATAGTACTCTCTGATGCGTTTTTTTCCACTTCTCCTTAGAAAGAAAAGAAAGGACGAGAGCACTTGGGCCGTACAGAGATGTGCAAAGCACTAATTGAGACCAATTAATCTCTGAATGTTCTACTGCTGGGATGATTTAGCGTAGTTATGCTTAGTTTCACTCTTTTGTTCTTCTCTGTAATGAATTTTAAAGGGGCCTGACTGAGCCAAAGGGAAAGCAGGAAAAAACTTTTAAAACCAGAATAGCACAAAACACAAAAAAATTAATCCAAATCGATGGTCACTCAATTTCAAGTCATCTGTAAGGAGCTGCTTGTTAGGAAGATACCCTAAGCTTCTCTCTAAAAGAGTAGTTCACTGAGACTGGAAGCTGCCTTTCTTGTTCACGGCAGTAGATCACAAAGATAGAGACAAGAGGAGCTTGGCTGAAAGGCAGAAGCAGAATGAAAGAATTCTGTATGTCATCACAGGAGTTGCCCCAGCAGCACAGTAAAGAAAAATATAGGTTTATTTTTTAACATTTTGACGAAAATTGAGATATATAATAGGAAAGTAGCAAATAACTTTCAGAGATTTCTTTCCTGTTTCATACCAACTGACTCTTTCCTTGACAAAAACTCTGCATGCAAGAAAGCCAATAAGTCAGCTTGGCATAGGCTTCAGACACCA
Organism: Eulacestoma nigropectus; assembly: GCA_013397775.1. Taxonomy (NCBI): domain Eukaryota; kingdom Metazoa; phylum Chordata; class Aves; order Passeriformes; genus Eulacestoma; species Eulacestoma nigropectus. Next base: position 59,248 of record VZTE01003580.1, read on the forward strand.
CAACTTAATTTCTGAATTGCTACACTCTAAAGTGTAGTACAGACAATTAACCACACTTGGATTCGTTCCAAGTTTGTAATATCAGTCTTCTAAGGAAGTCTCCGTATTTTTTTGCTTGATGAAGATACAAGATCTTTCCATCCTGCATAGTGAGAAAAAAAAAGAAATTCAGGAAAACCACTGTTCGCTGTAAGAATACATTCTAGCCCTTTCTTCATAAAATAAAATACTTTGAATTCATTGAGTTTTATTTCTTGGCTCATCATAGAACTTCTCTCAGAATTTCAATGCAATATGCCTAACACCCAGAAAACTATCTCCATCCTTTGCCCTTTTCCCAATGAATGGAAGTTTGAGTGCCAGGTTACTACGTATTCAGACCCACCTTTATACAGAATACAACATGATGAAATATTTGATTTCCTTTACTTTCAAATGTAAGTGCTTTTTGTGGTTCAGAAACCTTCCTATTCCCATCTGCCATTTCTTCTTGCACCAAACCATGCAGTTAAATTTCCTCTTCTCTATTCAGGTGGCTCAGACTATCATCTGTGTTTGTCTGAGGACCTGCACATGCCAAAAAAGTTGTAGAAAGGCAGATAAGTAAATATAAACAAAAGAACAACCCCCGTGTCACAACAGATCATATAGAAATAGAAAATTAGACAATCTACAGAGTAAAATTTTTCATACAATATTTGCTTTTCTCTGTTTAAAAAAATTCAGTTTATTTGGCAAGACGCATGTTAACAGAAGTGAAATTTTTCTTTGTTTTTTAAATGTAGTTTGTGATGAGTTACGGGACAAGCCTAATCATTCCTATCCCATCTGAAGTGTCACCTGCGTACTAAATTGAACTTTCTTAAATATTGACTACCTTTTTCTCATTGGGATCTCAGAGCTCTTCTATCAGTTATGTGCTATGTTGTAATTTTACCTCTTGAAATTTAATGTTTGCTTTTTCAGACTATGACTTAATACTATGGATAGATACAAAAATTAAATGCAATCATACATGTGATGACTTCATGCTCTTTGCAGTCGTATAAGAAAATCTCAGTTATGCTTCTTGCATGCCTACAGATAATTGAAGTAGACTCACAGTGACATCACAGTTACACAGGAGTACTGATTCTTGAAAACTGAAGGTCAAATGGAGATGGAAGAACAGATCATAATAAACAGTTGATTTGAAAACTAGGTAGATGTATTAAATCATTCTTCTTTTTTTATTGCAATGCTCACATGTGTTAGATTATGGAAAGTAAACTACTTATCATGGTCTTATATGCCTAAATTATAGAATTCATTGATGAAATATGCTGCACATTTTCTTTTGAGCCTTAATTCTGACTGTTAGATCACCTTTATCAGTCACTCATCAGGATGGTTTTAATCCATAGAATGAGAAACTGAAGAGAGTAAGATAGGGTAGCTCAAGATAAAGATATGGATTCATAAACCTAGATCTCCTAGGAAATGATTTCTCACCTTTGTACTGAAAGACTCAAAAAGAAATAAAACATAAGTGCAAACTGTATTTCTAAGGCTGAAATGGTTTATCATGCTGTACTTCTAACTCTCTTTCAAGGACACTGAAGTCAGATACAATGATCTCTGTGTTAGTGAAGGTTGGGTTTAGCCATATCACAGCTCATCTGAGCAAAGAATAAGCTGGAAGGGGTTGCAGACTACTAAGGTATGAATTTTACTGTGAGAAACCTATTATTTCTGTTTTAAAGCCTATGTGTCTGCTTCAGTTTTTTACTTCTGTCATCTCTAGGCAATCCTAAACCATTAACAAAAAGCTGTAGATTTGTTGTTGGTGTAGGAACAAAATGCACAAAATTCCTAGCAACTGACTGACTTATTATTCTGTTCGTTTAATAAGCCACCTGCATTAGTTTAGAGCTTGGGTTGCAGTGGTTTCTGCACTACATTTAGTGCTGAAATTCAAGACAACAGTTTGATCAAATAATTGTTTTAGCCTTTTTATGCATTCAGTATTGGCTGCTATCTTGGGACTATGGATAGTTTAAGAGCATTTAGGTCTTGCAGCTGTGAGAGTCTATGAGCTAGAAAGCTTAGTATGATGTGAGAGTTTAGTCCTAAAAGTGCTGATCAGGTAGTTTTGTCTTTCTGTCCATCTGGGGAGCTTTCCTCTTCTGAATTTGCAGTGATTCCTAGATTTAAGTATACAGCTGGTAGACTAAAAGTAAATAATTAAGTAAGTAAGTAAATAAATAATATTATCTTCAGGCAGTGGTAATCAGGTTTTCGGTGAAAAAATTAGGAATTTCACAAGATTTTATTAATGCCATTTAAAATCTGTGCTCTAGGATGCATACAATAATGGAATTATGCTGAATTGGAAGGTACCCACAAGGATCATCGAGTCCAGCACCTGGCCCTGCACAGGACAGCCCAAAGAGTCACACCAGCTGCCCCAGAGCATTGTCCAAATGCTTCTTGAACTGTCAGGCTGGTGCTGTGACCAGTTCCCTAGGGAGCCTGTTCCAGTGCCCAAGCACCCTCTGTGTGAAAAGACTTTTCTGGATGTCCAACCTAAACCTCCCCTGACACAACTTCAGGCCATTCCCTTGGGTCCTGTCACTGTCACCAGAGAGAAGAGATCAGTGCCAGCCCCTCCTCTTCCTCTCATGAGGAAGTTGTAACTGCAGTGAGGTCTCCCCTCAGTCTTCTCTTCTCCAGGCTGAATAGATCAAGTGACCTCAGCTGCTCCTCATACAGCTTCCCCTCAAGGCCCTTTACCATCTTTTTTGTCCTCCTTTGGACGCTTTCTCATAGTTTAATATCTTTTTTGTATTATGGCACCCAAAGCTGCCCCCAGCACTCGAGGTGAGGCCGCTCCAGTGCAGAGCAGAGCAGGACAATCCCCTCCCTTGCCCGGCTGGTGATGCTGTGCCTGATGCCCCCCAGGACATGGTTGGCCCTCCTGGCTGCCAGGGCACTGCTGACTCATGTTCAGTTTAGGAACTGAGCAATCCTCCTATCTGCTAGGATGTAAAAGTGAGACATGAATGTGAGACATGAAGTTACTCTAAGGCAGCAAATTTAACCTACCTAGGGACAGACCCAGGTGCATCTTTCCATCAGGTGTCATGAAAATAGTTATTAGTAAACTACTTAATAATAATGAGAATGTTTGAAAGCTGACTCCAAAGTTATATTAAAATAGATCTTAAGTAAATTTAGAAAAGTAGCTGTTGTCTTTCTTAGCAGTGAATATTGGCAGTGACCTTTGGAGAACACCACTGAAGCTAGTAGAAGCCTATGGTTGGAATTACGGTTTAATAAAGTGGAAGCTTTGAAATGACAGCAAATGTGCTGTAAGAAAGCAAATTACAGAAAGAAACTCCTTGTCAGAAAAAGATGAATAATGTCCAACATGGTATTACTGAGGTTCAATGAAGCCAAGACTTATGATTTGCCTTTAGTGTTTAGAAGTTTTTTACACTAAAAATAAACTTTTAAGAAGTAGACTCCAGGAGTCAGAGCACTGAGGGTTCAGCTCTCCTCTTTCCACATCAGGAATGCTATTTGATTGTCATTTTTTCTAGGGATATGGTAAGGATTATGACTTAGTTAAGCTGAAGGTGCAGCAATAAATTAAGATCACACTAGTAGACAATCTCAAGGTATATCTAGAACCATGATTACTGAACTTTTCAAAGATAAACTGAGGAATAGTATTGTCTAGGGAGTTACGGAGGTCAGCCTAAACCAAGAACCAGATTAAGGCTATGTAAACCAGCACCTACAAAAAAGCAAGATCAACAAATTTCAGACAAGACCAAAAATGACTTCAAAATACTGAAGGTTTAGTATTTCAGTGAAAATATAGCACTGCCACTAAACTCTGTTTAAGGTTTAATAAACTAGAAATTGTGACTGTTCAATAAGAAAGTCATGGAAAAAGAGAATGACAAATTTGGTGTTGGATATCTTGGCAATAAAGTTATCCAATCTCTTGGGCTGACAGTAAATGCCTAGTGGTGAAGTGAAACCAAAAGAAATCTAGAGAAACCATTTTTAGATTTCTAACTAAAAAGAATGACTCATTTAAATGTGTCTAGAATCTTGTGGAAATTCAGAGTTAGGGTTCAGTTAGCGTTTAAGTTTATTAAATTTGGAAATCAAGATGTGAGAGTAAGAAGGTCTTTGAAAAGATTACACTGGAGAATACAAGATTTCAGTTGTTAAGGTTCACAGTGAAAAAATGTTATGAAGTATTTCTGAGCCTGAGAGAAGCCCAGATTTTGTGAGAGACTGCAAGTCTGCAACTAAGAGGAGAGTTTAGAATATCAATGCTTTTAGAAGATGTGGAATTCCTGGAGCAACAAAAACATGCCCACAGAAGTCTGATCCAGGAGAACAACTAGGACAGGATTAGGAATGACATCTTAAATGTATCCCAGAAGGAGTGTAGAAAATTGTCATGAGGTTTCTCAAAAACAAAATGAGAGATGACTATCTGAGGAACACTGCGTGATGAACCAAGGGTAGAGTATGAATCAAAACAAAAGGCTAGGTAAAGATGTGGTTTATTGAAGAAAAAAAAATGAGATAAGGGACAGCTTGCAATTAAATGCAATGTGATGTGAATGAGAAGTTTGGGACACCTGTGAATATGCTAAAGGAAAACTTAAGAGTAAGCTATTTGTCTTTTTCTATGAGAAACTGATGGAAGGTTCAAAGTAGATCAGCACTAAGGTAGACAAAAGAATACTCTTAGGAGAGTGCCCGAAACATTTTTAAGGGATGCAATTATTTGTGGTGTGTACTTCATAACTCAGATTCTAGATGGGACAGTTTGTTATGATGCTTGTGAATGGTGTGAGTCATGAATGCAGGAACTGGTAGTGAAAATTATGATCAGTGGCAGCTTTGGCTGTAAGAAACAGGGAATAACGGATTTCACGATTCTAACAGGAGTGAAGAAGTCAAGTAGAAGAGCAGATCCCTAGACACCAGAAGAAATATAAAGGAGCTCTCCAGGAAACTGGGATGGAGCTCTGAAGGACAAAGGAATTCAGTTATATAGGACAACATCCTCCACCTTCAAGATAGGTCTATCCCAACATTCAGTACAATACCTGGGCATATCAGGAGACTGGTGTGGCTAAACAGGGAACTTACAACTGAGATTCATTGCAGAAAGGTGTATACAAAAACTGGAAGTGAGGACAGACTGTAATTCAAGTCAAGGAACTTTCAATAAACCTTACCTCATACAAGTCTAGACCAAACAGGATGAATCTGAGAATGCTTAGAGAACTGCCTGCTCTTGACTGTCTCTGAAAAACTTATAAAATCTGTTATGGTTGGAGAAAAGAAAACATATCAACCAGCTTCAAAATCTGCAAGAAAAACAATCCAGGGATCTACAGGTTGGACAGTATTACTCTTGTGCCTGGGAAAATTATAGAAAAAGTCCTCTTGTAAGCCATTTCTGGATGCATGAATAGAGGGCTTCTGCAGATGGCCAGTGTACATTTATCAGGAATAAGACATGTAAGTGGATGAGAGGGAGCAGTTTCCTACCTTGTAGGAGGTCTGTCTTGACTTTTGCGGGTATTTTGATCAAGTCTCCTGTAGAATCCTTGTAAGCAGGATGGCATGTTAAAATCTAGGTGGTTGGCCTACCATCTAGACAAAAAATTGGCTTAATCAGTATAGTGGTTAATGAGTCATAATCTGTGTTCAGGTTGAAAGCAGAGTTCTCTGGGTCTATCCTGGAACCTGTTCTGTTTAGCATCTTTCTCAATGGCCTAGATGACAAAGTGAGATACTCTTCATCAAGTTTTGAACAAGAGAGGAATGGGGGTACAGTCCATAAAATACAAAAGCAGAGCTGCACATGTGGGAGGACTAGACTGTCCCATGAAACGAGCAAATGTAAAATACTGCATCATTGTCAGCCCCGACAGTAACTCTGTGGGGCAGGTCCTTTGAGTCCTAGAATAATTTTCTTTTCAGTTGGAAAAGATCTTTAAGATCAGTCCAACTGTCAGAAGCATGAAACTGTGAAAGAAATACAAAGCTCAAACATGATGGGGCCCATGGTGATCTGAACAGACACTGAAACCAGATAGAGGCCAGTGGTTTGTGGTGCCATGGCATCAGAGATGAACATGAAGAGGAGTGAAAGCTGTGTGGTCTCGTTCTTAAGGAATGTTTTGTAAAACTGCTACCAAAATACACATCCTACATAATCCATACAAAGTGACTACAAAGAATGAAAATTTTGACCGCGGTCCCACCCAGGGTACCTAACTGGAGGACAAGAATTCAGCATGAAATTTGTAGGGACAGATTGATGGGTTTGTCCTCCTTGCCTTCCCTAGAAGGGACATATTCCACTAAGTCTTTTATCCTCATCTCCACCAAGTGTTTTCATCTGGGAAATTAAGTTTGTGATTGCAATTATATTGTTAGTGATATATATACCCATTCTGCAGTTAATGCATATGTTGACAACAATCCAAAAGTACTCTATATGTTGCATTTAATAAACACACTATTAGTTTACCTGTCTGGCTCTTTTGAATGCAGCTGGATCCATAGTTAGTAGACTATTCTTGCAGTCATGGTTGGGCATGTTATGTTATTGCAACAAAACTAGCACTGTCAATTCCACCACTAAACCATGTCTTTAAGTGCCACATCTGCACATCCCGGTGAAGAAGTTGACAGAACTGATTCTGCAGTGAACTCTGGCAGTAAGCAAACAGCAAACCCTGGGCTACCTCAAAAGGAACATATTCAGTAGATCAAAGAAAGTGAATATGCCTCTTCAAGTGGCACTTGGGTTAGACTACCCCTGGAATATGCAATCAAGCATAGCCTACCAAAATGGTGGGATCTGGAACCCATGCCCTATGGGGAGAGGCTGTAGCACTAGGGCTGGTTCATCCAGGGGAAGTGTTGATGACATGGGCACCTACTAGCAACTCTGTCACTGACAGGAGGGGATCAGGCAGGCACAACTAGGTCTTTCACAGTGGTACATGTCGGAGGGCAAGAGGCAGCAGGCAGAAGCTGAAACATGGAAGGCTCAGGCTGGAGATAAGGAAAAAACACTCACAGAGAGGAACATTATGCAGCCTAGAGAGACAGAAACCTATGTCCCTGGTGGTTTCCAGACTGTATAGAGCTCTGAGCAACTTGGCCTGAATGCACTGTTGACCATGCTTTGGGTGGGAATGTGGATAAAGACCTGTCATGGTCCACTCTAGCCTGCATGGCCAAATGGTTCCAGGTGTTTCACAAGGCATCAGTGAGCACAGTCTCAGGCTTTTTTAAAATTTTAGTAAACAAGAAACTCTGAGAGAGACAAATGCAGCATTTGAAATTAGATTTCAAATTAGGTTTAAGATGGTAGTGATTAAATTTCTGTCTTGGCATGTAATTCATATGATTGAACTGTGAACCTAGGTATGTGAGCCTAGATCAAGGACTGGTAAATGAGAAGCTCTGGAGTGATGGTAAGTGTGTCATTGGTCATTAGGTTTCCCAGGGGAAAAATTAAGACTGTCACTACTCTGAGTTTATTGATCTAAACAAGTCTTTGCCTAGTGCTAGATTTTGGAGATGTGTATTCTTCAGTGTGACAGTATGAGCACAATTAAAATGCATGCCACAAAATAAACTTAGAACAGGAACCACTTGGTTTCTCAGTATAAAAATTGGAAGTGGTATTCCACATAGCACCAATGAACTTGATTTAACTTTGGGATTATGGTTAGGGGTTAGTAGACTGTCTAAAATGTCTGTAAAAATGACAACTTAAACCAGAACCTAAAAGGTAGAATAGCACAATACCTGACAGTATTTTCATGGTTGAAACAAGAAATACTACACCCTATTACTACTGAACATTGGGCAAAGTCATGGTTCACCTTTACTGTAGTAGAAGATGTAACTGTCACTATGACTGTCAACTGAGTTCATGTGGGTAGACAAAGATCATTTTCACCTGAGATACTTGATACCTGCTTCTTGGCGTCTGGCTGTCTCTCCAGATCGGCAAAGATTTTCTCTCAAATCTGGGTTGTAGATTGTATCTGCCAGCCAACAGCAGATGTGATAACAGGGTTAGAGCTGGCTTTGTATTTAGGGCTCAGTAAAACAGATCATGTGGAACAAAATTTAGCCTCATTACCAAAGTTATTAAGAATGTTAGCCATTAAGGCTCTAAAGACTGTGAGTTGGGCTTCTGTTGGGCTTTACTGCACATTGACTAACCTAGAGCCAAGATTTCATAAATTGAAGATAATCTATTCTAAGAGTTCCAGTAACAATCAAATCCCAAAGTGGGCTTAGAACAACAGGCTCATTTTCATGTTTGGCTGTCGTACAACCGAGTAGTGTATTAAGGATAAGGATAGAGTTTGTGTTAGACTTTAGATAAAATGATCACACTAAATTACAGTAATTTTGGAGTTTGCTACCATAGCAAATTGTTAAAACATGATGGTTTATTTTCCTGTGCATTTTTCTCGTCATGTTCTGGTAACATTATCTCTTCAGAGGTGTAAGAAAGATATAGGGCTGTACTAAAAGCTATGGTTTACAGACATACAGACTGAACAGAGTTCAGAATCTCCTTTTGTTTTTCACTCCAGACTTGCCTGTATTTCCCTCCTTTTACCATCCCTTTTCCTGCTGGCAACTGAATCACAAGACTATAAGCAGAAAAGGAGGAGAAAGAGGTATGGTTCTTCCATAAAGTTGGCAATAATGGACTGTCTGGCGAGAAATTGGATGCCTAAATTTGAATTAAATATACAGAGAATGTCCTATATTAGCTTTGAGCCTAGTGCTGGGAATAGGATCGTGCTTGGTCCAACAATTTTAAATAAGCAGCTAGATCATTAAGCAGTTAGATTGTTACAAGATCTAACAAAGGCCATAGAGTTCAATCAAGTCTGGTATCACTGTACAATTAGTACAGAAGCAAAGACAAAAATAAGTATATTGGCTATAGACAGGATTTTTTCATTTTGGTGAGGTGAGAAGGGCTGAGATAGCCATGTATCTAATGCTAGCATTATTAGGAATATCAGAACTCAGGTTAGCACGTGCTAAGAGCTAGAAATACTGCCTATCAAGAAAGGACAAGTGGACTCACGTTAGAGCTGAACTGGACCAGTCTTGTGCTGTTATAATCAGACCTGACAGGTATCCTTAGACCTCTTATTGAGGTTGGGGTTTAGTTAAGAGTATAGTCCAGCAGTACTCAGTGAACCAGGTTTATTGCCTCATCCAAATTCTCTTACTGAGTTAGGGCTAGGGCTATATTCATTATTGGTCCCCTGGATGAACTTAGGGGCTGCTGAGTATCATTGAGTTTAAAATGGTGGCAGAACTGGTGTGAGTAAAATTTAGTGTGCTGTGCTTACTAATATGTCTGGCAGAGGAAGTGGGGCTTGTGCAAAGGTCAGAACTCAGAACTTGAGTAACAAAGATAGATTTACTGGTGTGTGCTCAAATGTCAGTCAAACTAGATAAGGTTCCAGATCTGACATGCTGTATGATTAAGTTTTTTTCTGGCTCATTAAATATTACTGGACTAGACAGGGCTGACAAGCTGTGTTTGGGAGATTGCAGGTTTACTGTCAGACACTAGTTTCTGTTGTGGTGTGACATACCCAGGTTCAAATTCTATATGTTTATCTACTCACAAGAGCAATGTTGCTGTCATGTGCAGTGCGTGCTGCTGCTATGGTATCTTTTTGGTGAAAAGGTGTAGTTAGGATGAGAAGGAAAGGGAAATGCTTGTGTCTCTGCTTACCATTCCAGGAACATAGCAGCAGCCAAGGAATTAGTCACTGAATGCAAGACAGGAAGATCTGTTGGTGTTTTCCTTGATGGCTGCTTCTGCTGATTACCTGCAGGGAGGCAAGTGCTGGAAAGAGTAATTTTCTCTGAAATCCTAACCAGATTTCCTGATCATCCTTTTACTGCAATATGAATAACATTGTTCCAGTCTCTCTCAGAAGTATTACTCACTTCTCTTAATGATGACACACTCACCACTGGCAAAGCTTTAGAGCACACTAAAAGTGTGTCCATCAAGGAGCTAATCAAAAGCACCCAGCTGCTCTGGTAGAAAGAACTGGAGTGCAGGAGGAGAAAGCGTGGCTATCCGAAATACTCTTCAGGATCAATCTAAAGGCACATTTAATTAAAATTACTTCTGTCAAACTCCTGACTACTCTTCAGTAAAAGAGCAAGAGGATGAGGCGATGGTGAAATGTATTTGACAGAAACTGGGTATTCTTTGGCAGAAATAGTTGGCACAGTGAAGGAGCAAGCCAGCAGCAACAAACCAACATATTCGTATTGTGAATTATCCTGTAAAAAACTGTCTACACATATACTCTTCTAGGTACTCTCCTATACCATACCCCTAGTACCACATTGCTATTCTCAAGTGGGAAAACCCACAGAAAACCCTCAGAATGGCTATTGTATTCCCTTGTGTTCTCCTGAAATATGGGAGATGCTTGTCTGAGTAGCAAGGATTTATTAGGCATACTGCAGTACTGCTAGATGGGATTTCAATAAAACCTACTGTTTTAGGAAAGTAGAAATGCTCTGGTGTAAGAACTATTGAAAAGAAGGACATTTTTATTTGATAGATGCCAATTAAAGATCCATCTGTCAAATAAAGAAACTTATTCAGAAAGTTATTAAGAAAGAAATAATTATCTCCGTAAGACTTCATGGAAACTTACATAAGAATAACTCCAAAAGGGTTAGTTATAGTTAAGATCCTCTGTTTTATAAACTAAATAAACATAGAATACCTTTCAGTATTTTGAGGAGATACTAAATTCAGACCTGTTCAATGTAACTGGAGGTTAATCTGACCATGAGACACTATTGAGCTGAAAAGTCCAGCTGTTTTTTGAAAGTAAATCAAAACTGCTGTCATGAAATCAGAAGGAGATGCAGGAAAGTGAATTAGCCCAAGAAGAATGCAATGAGAATAGACTTATATGAATTGTAGGTGGAATAGGTACTTATTGCCTGTTGTTTGGATGTCTTCTTGCATTCAATAAAGTCCTAAAAATAGCAAACTGGTAGATACCTGCATTATATTTGTTAGAAACAGAGCCAAATGGCATTCTCCTTACGCTGCAGAGAATTAAATTCTGTAGTAATAGATTTCCAATGTTCATAAGGGAAATAAAAAGAGAAAAATACCCCTTTGGAGGTCTGTTTATGATTAGTGAGATCATATGATAAAATATGCATACATTTTTTTATGATTGCTTAAGAGAAGGAGATAAGCAGAGAGAATCTGGAACATCTCAGTGGACATGTGACATGGTTTTAAACCCATCTAGAAATGAAACACCACACAGACACTCGCTTAACTCTGCCTCTCTTCCACCCTCACCTCACTGAAATGGGGAGGAAAATTGAAGTAAAACTTGTATGTTGAGATAAGAAAAGTTTAATAATTGAAAGTAAAGTAAAATAATGGTAAATAATTAATACAATGATAGTAAAAGGGAGAAAACCGAGTGATTCACAGTACAGTTGCTCACCACCCACTGACCAATGCCCAACCTCTGTTCCTGAACCCAGATCAGTCCCTTCCAGGTAACTTCCCCCAGTTTGTATACTGGGCATGATGTTCTGTAGTGTGGAAAATTCCTTTGGTCTGTTCCCGTCACCTATCCCAGCTATGCTGCCTCACAATTTCTTTTGCTCACCTCCTCACTGGCAGAGCACGAGCCAATGAAAAAAAGTCCTTGGTTTAGGATAAACACAACTTAGCAAAACCCCAAACATCAGTGTGTTACCAACACCATTCTCATTCTGTACCCAAAACACAGAAGTGTAACAGCTACTGAGAAAAAATTAACTTTGCCCAAGCTGAAACCAGCACAGCACGAAATCACAAATTCTCAGTAGAAACACTTGGATGACAGAATGAAAAAACCCAAACTCCTTCAGACTCTAGGACTTTGCTTGGATCTTTGGTACTGTAGCACATTGGGTCAAACAGCTCAGGAAGTGATAAATTCACTGTATGTTAGAGAAAATCTGTTTTTTCTCTTATACTTTAAGCAAGGGTTTGCCAATTTCAATAAAGCAGGAAAAAATATGTTGTACTAAAACCAACATACTTTGTGTGAAGTACTAGTAGTTTGTACCACTTTGCAGTAGTGGCAAAGCAAAAGTATTCTGCATAAGTTTATAGTTAAAACATTTTTTTTAACTTGCAGACGTATGCCTGAAAGGGAAAGAATAGCAGCTAGTATATTCATGCAATTTGCTCTTGCAAAGACTCCAGAGGATGTGACCACATTGGTTTTTTTGACTAAGTGAACACATAAGCAAAATACTTAATTTCTAAAGACCTATATCAGTAACTAAAATCATTAAAAATAATTTCAGAGGCTTCCATCTTCTTGGTGGAACAGTTGCCTTTAACAGCTTTGCCATTAATTTTAAAGACAAAGTTCTAGTCTGTCCTCAAGGGAGAATCTAGCCCAAGCTCAAGGGAGATCAGTGGGATGTTTGTCTTTCCTTGGAGATTTTCATCCAGTGAATCTAGAAGATATAGAGTGATGGAGATTATACAGACATTACTTGCAGTGTCTTCTGTGTGATTTTTACTGTAAGAAAATTTTCTCTATCTCTGTAGAGTTTTCTTGATTTTCAACATTTAAATGAGAAAAATGGTAGCCCTCTTCTGTTCTTTCTTACTCTGTTAAGTCTTCATCAAGTGTAAACATACACATACACATACACATAAGTAATGTATATGTAATAATAATGCATACAGAGGCTCCCAGAGCTTCACAGAATAATCTGAGTTGGAAGGGACCCACAAGGATCATTGAGTCCAACTCTTAAGTGAATGGACCATAAGGAGATTGAATCTGTGACCTTGGTGTTATTGTACACCTGTGTGCGTGAATATATAGGTAAATTTGTCTACCTGTATGTTCATACATTTTTTTTTTGAGCAGAGGACCCAGGACTGGTCACAGAAGTCTAACTGGCTCCCTATGGCTGCCTTAGATTATTTGACATCTGTTGTGAGTTTATAAAGCATGGATTATGCACCCTAGGGTGTTAAGAAGGAAAGGGACCTCCTAAAGATCATCTGAGTGCTGTATGTAAAGTTACCACAAAATTTCTTCCAGATGGCAATAAACACTTAAAGTTCTATCACAGTCGTTTATAATGACCCCACCTATTTTGCCAACAGTGATACTTGAAACAGTGGTTTAAGAAAGCATCACTTAAAGAAAGAAACTTCAGCTAATGAAAAAAACTTAGATTTTTCAGTCTTGAGGAACACAGTTGTATTATAAGCATACAAGGAACTCATGAAACTCATAGAACTCAAGGAACTCAAAAAAGGAGCTATTGTGGGCAAGCTTCAGCACATTTTTTCTTGAAAATACATTATTAAAGCATGTGTACTTGGGTGCCAAAGGTTCTTTGACCTGTTGTGATCTGTTATTCATTTCATCAAGCAGCCTCTACCTCAGTACAAAAGCTTTATGTGCATGTGTGTGCATGTGTGTGTGTGTGTGTGTGTGTGTGTGTGTGCAAATTGTTTGTATGTAAGACAGTACATGTGCTCAGTTTAGGTACATTCAAATGTTACAGGAGTGAAAGCTCATGCTGAGTTGGAAAAATTTAAGAGCTTGGGTTTTGCTTTTGGGAAGATGCAGAACAAGACAAAGAAAAGGCAAATGTTATACTCCATTTATTTTCATTAGAGTAAGAACAGTGAAAGTAAAAATTAATGAAAAGCTGCTTTCAAAGATTGATGAGATGTTATTCTAACAGTATAAATACCCTACACACACTAAGACTGTGGTAAGTAACTGGGTTTTAGATGACAATAAAAATTGTTTCTCATCAAAAAAAGGAAGTTATTTTCCAGAATTTTTGGATTTCAGCTCAGTGAAAGCAATAGTCAAACTGCCTGCTGTGACTTTAGGAAGTCTGGGCAAATGGCTACTAGACATTCAAAGATGGCCTGTACAATTGCTTTCCCTTTCAAGGTCAGTGTCATAGAGTTCACTATGAGGCCATAACAATCACATCAGCATGCTGGATGGGGGTCATGGGAGGGACCCACTTCCTCTGCATAGTCTCAGTGAGGCCAGCACATCCAGGATGTGTCAAACTCGCCTTTCTCTGCAAGCGACATGCGCCCAGGGTATGTTTACACAGATGATAGCAGCATGTTCAGGCTGATTGCGTCCACTGGACGTGCTCTGCGCAGCACTTTCACTCTTGTTTTCATCTGGAATTTCCTCAGTGAAAGACACCTTTGCAGGACAGTCTCATCTGTGAGAAACAGAAGGAAAAAACACCCTGAAGAGCTGCTCCAGCATGTCTTCTGGAAGACAGAGTTAACTGCTACGGAGGTTAGAGAAATGATGAGTTCACTAACAAGGCTCTGGCCTGAGTACTGGCATCACCATACTGATACAAGGATAAGATGTTCTTGCAAACAAATGCAAAAGAATACTGGGGAAGGAGGACAGTCTTAATAGTTGAGGGGCATAGAATCTAGAAATCTGAACGTTGTATTTTCATGTTTGCTGATCTAAGTTGTGTTGATATCCACTGCACTTTAACCCTGGCTGATTTATTTTGAACTTAGAACTGCTATGATAGATGAAAACCTTCTAGAGGTAATTGCAAGTGGATTTAATTATCTAACCCTTCATGGAAGTCTTTAATTTAAAAAATTTAGCATGCTAGTATTTATATGCAAACTCTGAAGTTTATATCTTTCTTATCTAAGACACAAGGTGATCACAGTCTTCGTGTGTGAAATGTTTACACCATTCTCCTACTGTGATGTTTTAAGACTCTGATATTAGCATTTAATAATGCTAACATTATTTTTCATAAGGTAGCTCTTTAATGAGCTATTCAGGACATGAGATATCTGGATTCTCTGTGAACCTCAACTTGAGAAAACTACCTTACAAAGCTCACTTTTCTGGCAAAGTCTTTGGATTGTACTAAAAAAATGGCATTGCTATTCCTGCTCTTGGAGCTCTGACACTGTAGAAAGGGACGAGAGAGTACAATTCAGAGCACATTAAGCCTGTGGTAGCAACCAAAGTTCATGACTTTTACATCCCTGGGTAAACCCTGATAGCAGGCCTGGCTCACACCCTGATGTGTGTATTTTACTTATCCGCCAGTGAGAATAGGTGTGCAGCCCAATTTTCAAGAGTGAACATCAGGTTATTTTTATCTTTCCTGTTTTAACAGACATCCAATTTGTCCCCAGGATCCAGAGACTAAAGGTGATCTAAACTCCCCTGAATATCTGCATCACTCAGGAAGCCTTAGGAAAGAGGAGAGGCTGAGCTGTGCAAAGATTTGTATTTCCTTATCTGACTCCTAGGGCAGGATTTCAACTTCATCCCAATAGTGGCATGCAGGAGAAACTCTGTTTTGCCTCTGGAAAACTGCTGAATGCAGAGGAAGAATGGTGATGGTGGGATCCAACTTCAGATTTAGCTGCACAGCAGCACCTTATTTAAATAAGGTACCTGAATGGGTGTATCTGCAGAACCCCTGAGAGCTGAGATTCACAGCTGTCCTTCAGGGTAAGCCTGCTCCCTGCAGCAAAGAAAGGAGATGGAGATGTAACAATGGAGGAGGATGTTTTCCATTTATGTGTAAGATTGACTGGGTTAAATTTATTTTAATGAGGAGCAACACTCCCTATTCCCTCTTCAAACTGTAGAGCCATTATTTAATACTAGCACTTTTCAGATAGGTCTCAGTTTTGCATTTAGTATTACATAACAGAAGGGATATTATTTGATAACCACTGGAGATAGAATAAGATAGGAATCTGAGTGGTACTGCTGCTTAAGCTAATTTATTTTTTGTTAAAGTAAATAGGATTTATCGCATCAGAAAACACTGAAGGTGGGAGACTGAGATGAATCAAAATATTTCACAGGTAAACATTGTGAAGTAGCAGCTTGAAAACACAACAGAATCACAGAACTATAGAATTGCTGAAGACCCTGAGCTGGAAGGGACCCATGAGGATCATTGAGTCCAACTCATGACTCCACACAGGTCAACCAAAAAGATGAATGATATATCTGAGAGCATTGTTCAAACATTTTTTGAACAAGAGGCTTGGCACCATAAGCATTTCTCTGTTGAGCCTGCTTCAGTGCTTGACCACTCTCTCAATAAAGAAATTTTTCTTCCAATATCTGTTCTAAATTTTTCCTTGACATAACTTTAATCTATTCCCTCGTGTCCCAGCACTAGACACCTGAAAGAAGAGATCAGCACCCTTCTCTCTGCTTCCCCTCATGTGGATGTTGTAGACAACGAGGTCACCCCTATGCCTCTGCTACTCTAAGATGAACAAACCTCGTACCCTCAGCTGCTTCTCATAAGTCACACCCTCTAGTTCTTTCACCATCTTTGTTGCCATCCTTTGGACACATTCTCATATTTCTCTATCCTGCTTCTGTTGTTGAGCTCAAAACTGCACACAGAGGCCTCACCAATACTGAATATAATGGGACAATGACTTCTCTTGGTCATTAATGCATGCTTGGATGTGCTTGACCTTTTTGGCTGCCAAGACATACTGTTGACTGACACTGAGCTTAGCATCATCCAAAACTGTCAGATGCCTTTCTGCAGAGCTGTGTTCCAGCCTCTCATCCCTCAATGTATAAGACATCCAGGATTACACCATTCCAGATGCAGAATCTGACATTATGTTCTTTTTAAACTTCTACAAGTGGTGATTGCCCAGTGTTCTAATCTCTCTAAAGGTCTCTTCAAGACCTCTCTGCCCTGAAGGTAATAAATTGCTCCTCCTAATTTAATATTGCTGACAAACTTACTTATTGAGCACTCTGTGCCTGTGTCCAGGGCAATGATGAAAATAGTGAAGATAACTAATCCTAAAATTGAGCACCCCTTCCCCTTCCCCTTCCCCTTCCCCTTCCCCT
>VZTE01003580.1:85645-99591 GCA_013397775.1 Eulacestoma nigropectus
GGGTGTTAAATAGGGTCCCAGTGCAAGGGCTGCTCCAGCAAGCAGGGCTCCACTCACAGTAGAAGGAAGGCAGCAGAAGGCAGAACCCCACAGTGGTGATGAATTCTCCCCACAGCAACCACAGCCTCTTTCCCCTCCGAACGCCAAGAGCACAAAAGCCCTAGGGGCTCTACCCAACCCCTTTTTCCCAGTCCAGATCTTGAAACATCTCTGCCCTACACAAGAAAACCCCAGGTAAAAGAGAGTAGCCAGCTGGACCCCTCCCCTGAGCTGTGGCCAGGTCTTTTGTCTCTCTTAAGTATCCAGTTGTTGTTGTCTCCTAGCAACACATATGGGGAAAAATTCCTTAAGAGAAAAAAAAAACCAAAAGGACAACTCCTAAAATGCTCTGTCAGTGAACCCTACTAGTTCCATTCAGTATGGACTGTGTATTTCAGTATTTTCAGTATTGTGAGCCAAATTGTCCTTAAACAGATGGATTTAATTGTGATTTACGAGTGCTTGTCTCAGGAAACAGAATTTGGCTGTGAATTTGATGCATATGTGGGAATGGGTGTGCAAGCATGCCTGGGTACACATGCAGCTATTATTGAGGTAAAATCCTCCAGGGCTTATTGGGAAAAGAGGGAGGAAAAGGTTGGTTTGTTGTTTCTGTTGCTTGGCTTTAACTTGTCCATCAGAAAGAAGTTAGAAGACAATACCGAAACAGTTCATTATAGTTCATTGTAATGTAATCATCTATTTTAAATAATGGCAAAGGCTATTGCCATCCTAGTCAAGAGACAGTATCTGTTTTCTTGCTTTTTATAAAATTCTAAAAGGAAATGGGTACTTTTCCCCTGTGCCAACAGGACTGAAAATAGTGCCATCCTTGAAAAAAATGAGACAGTTCATGTCCTTCCTTGTTAGGTGTGAAACCTCACTGGCTAATGTACAACACTAAGTCTGCTGAAATGCTTTCTGAATCATTGAGCTGTTTAATTTAAACAAGAAAGGTACATTTACAGGGCAGTGCATACTGAGCTATGAGCATATGCATTCCTCTTGTATTTACTCTGCATTTTCTGTGGAAACATGAGAGTTCCAGAGTGGAACTGAAAGTGCAGATCAGATTATCTGATTTTGCTGCAATAAGGTTATCTTTACAAGGTTGTGAAAATGTCCACTGATTCCTCCAGCTTTCCAAGCAAAATATCTGAGTAGTAACGGTGTTCATAAAAAGTACTGCCTCATCACAGCTGATAGACTTGATGCCCTATGTCAATGCTAATCATTACTGTCATCTAGTTACCATTTTCATGGCTGAATCCAGGCTTCTGATGAGCTTTACTATTAATCCTTGATCTACTTTGAAATGGCTGATCAGAGTCATAAACTTAACTCTAGCAATTGCTGTCGATGATTTTATAACATCCTGGAATGAAATAGACTGTTTTTCTAATAACACCTTCTAATAATTGCATTAATGCAACTGTTAAGCACATTGAAATTCAAATACAGCTTCAGTTTGATCTGATAATCTGAACAAGGTGCTGGTTGAAATGAATTTCTTGTTGGTGCTTGGCTCACATTCCCAGAATATACAATGAGCATTCTATCAGAATTATAATTTTCAACCCTCTTTAAACTTCTGTGATATCCAGGTTTATATTATGTTCTTTCTGAAAATGTAAATGTGGTAGTTGATTCTTCTACTCCTTCGTACCTTGCAATTATCTTGAATCCTTTACCAATTATACTCAATCAGATGCTGTATTGACTGCAGAAGAGATTTCAAGATCTGCCTCACAGCTATTTCTCATTATTATAATCAAAAGGGTATATTTTGTGATGAGCTCTGTGCTTTCAAATAGAGTTTGGGAAAAAGGACTTCTCATTTGTAGACAAAATTCAGTCTCAAGGGTTTCTAGTCTTTCACAAGTTGCCTCTGAATACATTTTGATTTTTCAAAATTTAGGATGTTTATTCTAAATGACACATGAGCATTTAATTTTGGTTATTTATTACATGTGTGAAAAGTCCTCAGTGAAATTACCCAAGTTGCCTGTAGCTGATCTGAGCTGGGAAACAAACTTTTACAAAAGGCATGAAACATCCACACCCGCATGTGAGGAGTATTTAATTGCCACTGATTTTTTGGTTGGGTTTTTGTTTGTTTGTTTGGGGTTTTGTTTGTTTGTTTTTGTTTTTGTCCTAGCACTATAGAATGTTGTATAAGTGGATTTTTTCTTCCTGCTATCACATTTTAAAGTGGATGTTTATGCAATTTACAAACCAGCATAGACAGTAAGAGAGGAATTGTATTATTAACATTTAACTCCAGCTACATGATTTTTGAGATTTGCTTTCTTATTTTCACATCCACAAAGATCTGCTTCTGGTCTCAGCGGACATCCCAAAGGCACTGATATATCAAAGAATCGAGTATGGAAGAGGATCTCAGGAAGATCACCTGCTTAACCTCCTTGAATGATACTAGATCTGTGTAATTTCTCAAACAGTCATTTGTCCAACCTATTTTTAAAAATTCCTAATGCCAGAGACTTCATGACTTCCCAGGACAATTTACGCTAGTAATTCACTGTTTCTACAAATATAGGATGTTTCCTTGCTTTACTTGAAACTATACTTAGGTTTTCTTGCATGCTTTCTATAGTCCTATGTCTACCTGCTTTTTCCTGCAGTCATGTCATGTAGTTCTCAACACCTTTCAAGCACTGAGTAGCAAAGTGTCAGCTGAGGCTTTGCTGCATACACTGGAGGTAATACTGCACATAACAACCTATGTTCTTGCTAGAGCATCCCAGGGCAATATATGCTTTTTCTGCACTTTAACAGGACTTACTCATGATCAACTGTTTGGAAATAGTTTTCTCCATATTTTCTAATCAGTTATTGCCAATCCTGCCTAAGTATGTGCCAGGTAGCTAACTTAATGAATCATCACGTCTGTGCAACTCATGAAGTTACTCTTGATGAATTCATTAGGGATAGCTTGATGCACTGGATTTTACTTTTCCAGACTCATTCTCAGGAACATCAATAAATTCTTCGGGTTCACTTTATGTTAAAATTCTATTCTCCACTATATCTGTACAGTTATCTGTGAATTTGTTGTAGAAGGGCTACAGGAATGGCTTCTGTGAGAAGCTGATAGAAGCTTCCCCCATGTCTGATAGAGCCAATACCAGACAGATCCAAGACAGTTGCATTGATGGCTGAGACTGAACCCATCATCAGCCTCTGGGATAGTGTATTTAAGAAGCAGGAAAAATTTATTGTGCATGAACAACAGTGGCCAGAGAAGGGAGGAGTGTGAATGTGTAAGACAGCTCTGCAGATGCCAAAATCAGTGAAGAAGACAGAAGAAGTGTTCTAGGTGCCAAAGCAGAGTTTCCCCTGAAACTTCTGGTGAAGACCATGATGAGGAAGGTGATCTCCCTGCAGCCTGTGGAGGTCCACAAGGAAGCAGGTAGATGTGCCTGAAGGATGCTGTGACCCCATGAGGAAGCCAGTGCTGGAGCAGGCTCCTGCCAGGTGCTGTGGCCCTGTGAAGAGAGGAGCACACAATGGCGTGAGTTTGCTGGCAGGACATGTGACCCTATGGGGGACCCACACTGGAACAGGCTGTTCCTGAAGGACTGCATTCCATGGGATGGACCCACAATGGAACAGTTTGGAAAGAATTGCAGCCTGTGGGAAGGACTCAATGCTGGAGAAGTTCATGGAGGACTGCCTTCCACGGGAGCAATCTCATGCTGGAGCAGGGGAAAGAGAAGAAAGAAGCAGTGAGACAGTGGTGGGGAACTGACCATAATTTCCACTCCCCATCCCCTTGTGCTACTCAGGCGTAGGACGCAGAGAATTCACAAACGATGTTGAGCTCATGAAGAAGGGCGAGGTGCAGGGCAGATGTATTAAGATTTTCTTTCACTTCTCATTACCCTACTCTGATTTGATTGTGTCTTAGGTTACAATGTAAGATGCAACCAAAAGTATGTACTCTATCACCATCTTCATAAGCTGTTAAAGCCAGGTGGGGCAGTGTTCTTTATCTCTCTTCCATGACACATTCCTGATAACTCCGTCTGGGGGATATCTTCTGTTAATGGGCCATCAAGCCTCACTGCATGACTCATAAAATTACATCATCCCATTGTGAGGTGCTCTGCCCAGGGGGAGGAACCAAGCATTCCTACCTGGATATAATCTGAGGTTTGGAACACCACAGGCAGCCCTTACCTACTGGATTCCCAGAGGACAAGAGCTACATGACCACCACCGGACCTTCAGAGGAAGACCAGGCCCTTCTACAGGATCACCGCTTCAACAGAACCACATCTATCACTTCAAGAGGACTGCAGCCACCATTTAATCCGACTGCTACCACCACCCTGCCCAACAGGGTGTCAGGTCGTATCCTGACTCTGTCAGGTTAAGCCAGTGTTTCTGTATTATTGCCTTTATCTTAATTTTCCTATTAAATTGTAATTCTGACTTGGGATCTCTTACTGGTTTTGCTTTCAAACGAGCACAGATTGATAATAAATTAAATTAATTTCCTTGAGTCTGCCTATGACCATAATTGGCAAATGATCTGTCCCTGCCCATTTCTCAACCTATGAGCCTTTCATTGTATTTTTTTCCCTCTGTACAGGTAAAGTGGGGGTTGATAGAGCTGCTCTTGGGCTCCTGGTGTCCAGCCGTGTTCAATTCACCACAGAAAATAAGTAAACATATCTTTACTATTACAGCACACACATGCCATTCATAAAATACTGAGTAGGTACAGATCCAGGACAGGTAGCTCATGCAATGTATCTTTTAATTAGGTGTTTTTCTTCAGACTTTAAACCTTAATTCTCAACACATTTTTGACATAATCTTTAATGGCTTTAGCGAGCATCATCCCCTTTACTAAATATGTATAATAAAATTCATTGTTTCTTAATTATCTCATTTTTTTACTCAGTGAATTCTGCCAGCTCTAGTTCGTATGTCACAGAGGCAGCATGTGCATGTGCATACACTTCTCTTGAATTTTACAGAGTTAATTTGTGACAATTGTATATTACAAAATAAGATAGTGATTCTACAGTTTAAAAAGCTTCAGTACAGATTCTTTGTGATGGAATAGTGACAATTACATGGTGTCTCTGTCTTCCTTCTTCATTCTCCAAAGTACTGATGTATGTATAAAAACAACATAAAACTTTGAAGGCATATATTAAAAGATTAATTCAACAGTATCTTAGTCTGTGCAATGATTTCCTATTAGTTGGATTATTAAATCAAATTAATTTAGTAGAAATGTCACAGATGCTTGCTGTTAATGTGAATACTAAAAGCATACCAAAAATGTGATGAGACGCATTCACAGATAGAGGAGAGTAACATAACTTGCTTATGAAAAACATATGAAAGACAAAAAACAAAGTAAAAAAAGTTCAGTGCCAAAAAATATATTCTACATGTGTGCAAGTAGACAGCATATGTCCAGATGTAAAGACCATGTAAAAAATTCCAGAGCCACAGGAAATTGTGTATCCATCGTGTACCTTGGACTTCCTAACCTGTCCTCTGTTCACCAATCCAACTTTCTTAGGATTCGTTTTGGCATTCTGAGCTCCTAAGTATACTCAAACAGATGTCACTCTTTTAATAAAATTGCTAGAGGAATGTTTTCTTTCATGCATCAAAATTACACCAGACATCTGGTGTGCACCCAGATTGGACAAAAGTTCATCCTGGACCAGGAACAAGTTTGAATTTCAATAGTCAAGATTTCTCAGGAATAGTGCCGGAGTTTTGTGTACTTGGAAAGCTAAATATCACAGAATTTCAAATATATATAAACACTCGAAATTCCAAATTTTGTTTTCAAATACCATTTTCACTTTACTAGACTGCCTTTTTTTAAGTGGCATAACATGTACCGAGTTGAGAAAAGTAAACCTGGAACTATTTGAAATGTTGAGAGAGATGACAGGTAGATAGATAGTTATCATTGCAGATTTCTCAGACGTAAATGATTTTCTATTTTTTTTAGTTAGTAAATTACAAATAAACTTACCTTCATTAATATCTTTGAGGTCCTTGGACTGCATGTACACTGAATTAATTACAGATGACATCTATCCTGTATTTGAAAGATCAAGTTTTAGAATAAGTTTGAGAAATCATGCTCTGTTTGGATATGCTGAAAAAGTCTTTTCTGCCAAACTAGTTACAAGGCAAGCAAATATGGTAGAATTTTCTTTCAGACTCTGTAGGTGTCAATATATGGTATAATAGTGCTCTTTCTGCTCTAATATGAAGAATATGAGAATGTATTTGATTTGACTATAAACTATCATTTCTAAGTTAATCAAAGAAACTGTCTTCTATGTCTCAGTGCCGTACCAAAATAATGAAGTAAAAAAATCCTGTCACAGTTCTCTATAACTGGCACCAAGAAAGTAAAACCTACCACAAGTCAATACAGTAAAGCCATGGCAAATTTCTGTTTTAACTGAAACACAGTCAACCTTTGCTAGGTGTGTGTATGGTAAAAGAAGAGGAAAACATTAGGCAGCCTGAATAGGCTGGTTAGATTAGGAGATATGCTGTATTTACAGTGCTTCTCTGAGGAAACCTGTGACTCAAAATAGCAAGAGAATCACAATCATGATAGATATACAAGTCCCATTGACTTTGCAGCTTAAATACAAACTATAGATTGTAAATAAGACTCACTGGTGTTTAATATTGCAAAGAACTGGCGTGGTTCTGAACAACAGAAATGCCTGAAATCCACTGTGCACTGCAGAACACACCTTTGCAGGTCATTGGTGTCTTAGGCTGTTTTCCCACCTGTTTGCTACGTCTGGTCCAGCCATCCTGTCATCTACATTAATGTCATCTGAGCTTTGTTGTTACCGCTATAGATGGATAAATGCCTAACATCAGGCTGAACAATGGGAAACAAACCTAAAGTTATTTGAAGTCCCCAGCCCAGAGAACTTGAATTTTATTTTTTTTTAAGCATGCACATTTACAGGATTAAAGAAATAAATTTTTTTCCTCTGTATCTCATTAATATCTTCTTTTTTCCCCGGGTAGATTTTTCTAGCTTTTAACAGTGCACTGCCAAGCAATAGCATTGGAAGCATATTTGTCTCAGAGCAGAAGTTTTACTGATATTCCATTTGAATACTTTCCAAAGTGTACTTTGCATTTACTTCCTATAACACCACAGTAAGCTCCTACAAGAATGGAATGCAAGGGAATTTAACCAGCACACAGCAAAACTCCAGATTAATTATTTTTTTTAGATTTGGGTATCTCCAAGAACACCCCCAAACACAACCCTAGTATTCATACAAAAGGATCCTAAGTATCTGAAAATACTGAGATGAATATTTTTCTCTCAGAATATCAAGAAATCTATTTTGTTAAAAATAAATTGATACTTACAAGCTCTTGATTTGAAGACCTAAAGCTGGTGAAATGTAAATGTCTTTGGTATCTTGCAGGGTTATCCCACCAAAGCTTCTTTCTGCTAGCATTTTTCAAGTTGCTGAAGAGGAGATCAATGGAACCTTTATTTCATCAGACTTGAACTCCTCATTCATGGAATAGGACCTTTAAAAGTTTTGTTGCAAGGTCTTCTGATTAAAAAATACTGTGCATATTGAAGTTGTGGATTTTTTTTCATTTAAAATGAATAACCCTTTATTTTTTACTGATCATTTCTTGGGGGCCCTCACAGCTTTTCTATGCCCTGTTTTGAACTCTTTTGTATATCTGGAGGAACCTTGTCTGTAACATAATGGTGACATCTGACTGACTGGACTATTCAGGAATAGGATAAGGATTTTGCTGTGCTGTATTGAGTATTGAATTTGTATGCATGCTTATCTACTCAGTGTAAAGAACAGTTTCTAAAATCAACAGATTAAATTTGTCCATTGGAAAACAACTAATGCAAGCCATAACAGAGATGATTAGCCCAGGTTTAAAATATACACTCCATATTGATGCTAATAATGGTAATACAGAAATGAATTATATTTTGCATTCCTCAAATATAATGTATGTGAAATGAATAATGAAAGGTTGTGTAAGTACATTCATTAGCACTATTTACATGGGCAAATACTATACAACATGGAAAAATGGAAATTAAAAGTTGATTTTCATAGTTGCGTGGATGAAATTAAATTATAAATTGTTCACACTAGCTGAAGCCTTCCTTTACTTTCAAAATATAAGAGAAAATTAATCAAGCCACACTTATACATTTGTATATTAGCTAAGTTTGTCTCAGGAACTCTTATTACACTGCAAGTATGTGATTGATAAATTGGTAACTCTAGACTCTGTATCTCCTGAGCATGGATTTTCACACTCTATAATTTCTTTCAAATTTCCTCAGAAGAAAAAATTATTGTTGTCTTCTCTCATCCTGTCAGTCTAAGAGTTCTCTAAAGTAGATCTCTTTATTTAGCACAGTTCTCTGAGATGTTGACCCAATGTATTTATACTTTTAGGCATGGTATTCCCACTGTTTACAGCCCAACAGGATATAAAGATCTCACATCATCAAGCAAGATTTTTTCTTCATTATGTCATGTACATTTCATTACTGTAGGAATTTTTGGACCACTGATTTGCAGCTCATATACAAATACTAATTCTAATGTAAACACGTGCAGCATCACATCATAAGCAAGTGGACTGCTGTTGATCAAACCCTGAAGTCTTTTCCAATTTATTTCAGTTTAGAAGTATAGAAATAAGAGAAACAAATTTGAATACATTTGTGATTAGAGATGAAAAATATGACTGTATGCTGGGATTTTTTTCACTTCAGTGACTTGTGGCTGTCTATTTCCCTATGTAATATATCAGAAAACAGAGCTATCCCATGTGCCTGAGGCTTAATCTTATCCTTGACATGAGCAGATCCCAGAGCCAAATATTCAAAAATTAAGTTTCACTTCTTCCCTAGTGGTTGTATGTTGACAAGTGCATTATGATCCATTTGTATAAGTGATCTTCAAATAGCTGTCAGTAAGATCTATGTTCAAACATTGCAGTGAAACTTCCTAAGCAGATCAGATTACAAGAAAAAACTGTCAAAGAAAGGAAGTTATCAGGGGAGTAAAATTCTTTCTGTGTATTTCATGGTCACAAGGAACAGTCCTATCTGTTGGATTTCTAAAGCTGTATATCTCAGTCTAGAGGGAAAGAACAAATAATGGAGAACAGTGCCAGATTCCTTAGGACCAAGGAAGCTGGTCCCTAAGGAAGCATGCAGCAATGTTTCAGCTATAATTTACAGAAACACAGAGTATTCTGAGTTGGAAGGGACCCACAAGGATCATTAAGTCAAACTCCTACGTGAATGTCTCCTATGGGGATCATATCCGCAATCTTGGCACTACTAACGCCATGCTCTAACTAACTGAGCTAATCTCATAACACTGGTGGAGACTTAAAGCTAAGGTTCTGCTTCTTTGGAGGACCAATGGGAATAAACTAAACATTTTGGTAGAAACAGAGTAGATATTTTTCAAACTTTTAAAGAATAAGAATTCAGAGTGTTGAAATGGTGCTTGCAGTACATACACGCACTGAGCGAACTGGTCCTTGATCTCTCCGATACTTTGTTATTTCAAACTGGCGATCTATCTAGCTCTAGAGACAGTTTTTAGATGGATTTATGTTTTAATTACTCTCCAGGTTTGTCCTTACACATTACCTTGTGTCACAGGTGCAGCACTCAATCTTGACTGAGTGTCTGTAGTTGAAACCGATCCCATCTCGTCTCTTTCAGCTACAGCACACTGACTCTGAGCCAATGCTCGCTCTATGGGCAAGTGCCAACTGCCAGTTCATCACCCCTCTAAATACTGAATAATTTGCATGACTAGAGGGATGCTGAAATAATCTCAGAGGATGAGAAGCCAGCAATATGAGGTATTTATAGACGGGCATGATGACAGTTTTTAACAGGCTGTACATATCCGACCCTAGGATGAGCCTACACAAAAGTCCTGTTTAGAGAAGTGATATTTTGATGGCATCTGCCCAGCTCTAACATTATCTGATTTTGATGTGTGCAGGGAAAACCAAGCGAGGTACAGACAACTGAAGAAAGTGGAAGGAAGTACCAAAAGTTCTGGACTACACTTGCCCTTTCACAATGGTTAGGTACGACAAGGGGAGAATACAGCTGAATATTAACATCTTTACATTTCTGCAACAAGTGATGTGCTTGAAAAAAGCTAACAATGAATTCAGCAACCACTATTTCACTTTAGTAATACGGAAAGTCAAAAAGAGTAGCCTGGGATGGTGTGACAAGGAGGCCTGTCATGGCACATACGGACATCTAAATTAGAAAGAAAAATATTAGGGAAGACAGTGTTGCCTCAGTGTAACAAATCCATGGGTGTCTGCACCATTCAGAAGGCTGAAGTGTGAGGAAGCTGGTCTGCCAAACTGGGCTTGGAGTATGCTGCAACTGGGGTGAGGGCCTGACTTCCTGAAGTCCCTAGTGCTGGTTGTGGGTGATTGTGAACAGACTTTGTACAGAGTATGTAATGATGCAAGAAGAAGCAAGGCGAGCCGGTAGATCAACACCTGACTCTGTTTCTAGTGTCACTGGCAAAACTATCGGTTCTTTGGTCATGGGTTGGCCTACATGACACCAGGCCTGCTGGCAACAGATCACAGAATCACAGAATCACAGAATCACTAGGTTGGAAGAGACCTTCAAGATCACCGAGTCCAACCCATGCCCTAACACCACCTCAACTAAACCATGGCACTGAGCACCACATCCTATCTTTTTTTTAAACACATCCAGGGGTAGTGGCTCCACCAACTCCCCAGGCAGATGATTCCAGAACTTTATCAATCCTTCAGTAAAAAAACTTTTTCTTAACATCCAACCGAACTTTCCCTTGGCGCAGCTTGAGATTGTGTCCTCTTGTTCTGTGAGTTGTTCCCTGGAAAAAGAGACCAACCCCCACCTGACTACAACCACCTTTCAGGTAGTTGTATTGAGTGATAAGGTTGCCTCTGAGTCTTCTCTTCTCCATGGGATACACTTGTAACAAAAGA
The DNA here is from genome assembly GCA_013397775.1 of Eulacestoma nigropectus. Classification (NCBI taxonomy): domain Eukaryota; kingdom Metazoa; phylum Chordata; class Aves; order Passeriformes; genus Eulacestoma; species Eulacestoma nigropectus. The sequence continues at coordinate 96,758 of VZTE01003580.1, forward strand.
GAAAAAGAAACTTGAACAGCATTTAACAAGACTCATTGAGAGAGTTTTAGACTACATTTGAAGGACAAAGGGATAAAATCAGGCCTGCTAGAGATAAGCCTGGGGGCAGCATGACACTGAGGGATGGTGCACTAGTGAGGTCACTTGTGCAGCCATCTCAGTAGAGGTAGGGGATGATGACCATGGAACAGCAAAGATGTGAGGACTGTTGATGCATTAGAAACCACAGATGTGCCTGAGAATGGTGACATAAGCATTAGAGCATTTCCCCCTGAAAAGGTGGCAGGATCAATATCCCAAATTAACTGCTTCTACACCAATGCACACAGCACGGACAAGAAAGGGAGGAGCTGGAAGCCACTGTGCAGCAGGAATACTATGACATAGTCAACATCACAGAATCATGGTGGGATGATTCTTGCAACTGGAATGCTGCAATGGAAGGCTATGAACTCTTCAGAAGGGATAAGCAAGGGAGGAGGTGGGGTAGCCCTGTCTGCTAGGAAGTGTTTTGACCGTCCGAAGCTTAATGAAGGTGACAATAGGTTTGAGCCTTTATGGGTCAGAATGTCAGGGAAAAGGCCAACAGAGCAGATATCTTGGTCAGAGTCTGTTATGGACCACCCAACCAGAATGGAACGACAAACAAAATATTCCACAAGTAGCTGGGAGAAGTCTCATGATCATTGAACCACCTTATTTTCAGAGAGGATTTCAGCTTAGCAGATGTTTGCTGGAAATACAACACAGCTGAGAAGAGGTTTCTGGAGTGTGTGGAAGGTAACTTCCTGACACAGCTGGTGAGGGATCCAACTGGGACGTGTTGTTTGTAAACAGAATGGACATGTGAGTGATATGAAGGTTGGAGGTCATTTTGGGCACAGCACCTGTGAAATGACATTTTTTTGTTCTCAGAGAAGTGAGGAGCAGATTCAGCAGAAGTGCTACCTTGGCCTTCCAGAGGGCAAACTTAGGCCTGTTTAGGAGACTGGTTGAGAGATTCCCTTGGGAGGGAGTTATGATGGGCAAAATAGTCCTTGAAAGTTGGACATTCTTTAAGAAGGAAATCCTAAAGTCTCAGGAGCAGGCTGTCCCTGTGTGCTAAAAGATGTGCCACTGTGGAAGTAGGCAAACTTGGCTGAACAGAGAACTTTGGCTGGAAGTGAGGCATATAAGAAGAAACCTGGGAATCCTGGTCCATGGCAAGTTGAATATGGGTCAGTAGTGCCCTGGCAGCCAGGAGGGCCACCTGCGTCCTGGGGGCATCAGGCACAGCATCACCAGCCAGGCAAGGGAGGGGATTGTTCTGCTCTGCTCTGCACTGGGGTGGCCTCACCTCGAGTGCTGGGGACAGTTTTGGGTGCCACAGTATAAGAAAAAATACAGTTATTAGAAAATGTCCAAAGAAGGATGCTGAAGATGGTGAAGGGCCTAATGAGGAAGCCATATAGGGGAGTGGCTGACATCACTTGGCTTCTTCACCCTGGAGAAGAGGAGCCTGAGAGGATACTACATCACAGTCCACAGCTTCCTCATGAGGGAAAGCACCGGAGCAGGCACTGATCTTTTCTTTCTGGCAACCAGTGACAGGAGCTGAGGGAATGGCCTGAAGTTGTGTCAGAGGAGGTTTAGGTTGCATATCAGGAGAAGGTTCTTCACCCAGAGGGTGTTTGGGCACTGGAACAGGCTCCCCAGGGAAGCGGTCGCAGCACCAGCCTGAGAGAGTTCAAGAAACATTTGGACAATGTTCTCAAACACATGGTGTGATTCTGGTCCATCAGAGGATGGTCCTGCACAGGGCCAGGAGTTGGACTCAGAGATCTTTGTGGGTCCTTTCCAAGTTAGGATGTTCTATGGTTCTACAATTCTTGAAAATTTTTGACCCTTCTAAAAAGAAAGTCAGGAGGGCTACAGCATGTAATGAAGTTATAAAGGGAGGAAATCAGAAGCACCAAAACCAGAGCAGAGCTTAATCTGGCTACTCTGATAAAAGACCATAAAAAAATGTATCTATAAGTACATTAGTGACAAAAAGGAGGCTAAGGAAAATCTTCATTATTGGATATAAGGGGAAACATAGTAACAAAAGATGAGGAAAAGGTTGATGGGTTGAGGTACTTAATGCCTTCTTTGCCTCAGTCAGTTACCTCAGTCTTTTGCCTCAGACCAGTTGCTCTGTGAGGACCCAGCCCCCTAAGCTGGAAGACAGGGATGGGGAGCAGAAAGAAGCCCCCACAAGGCAAGAGGAAATGGTCAACTACCTGCTACACCCCTTAGATACCCTCAAGTTTATGGGGCTGGGTGAGATTCATGGAAGGGTAGTGAGGCAGCTGGTGGAAATGCTTGCTGAACCCCTTTGCATCTTTTAGAAGCAGTCCTGGCTAACTGGGGAGGTTTCAGGTGACTGGAAGCTGGCAAATGTGACACCCATCTACAAAAAGGGCCAGAAGGAGGACTGGGGAGCTGCAGACCTATTTCTCTGTACTGAGGAAGGTCATGGAGCAGAGCATCCTGGACAGGCTGGATCAATAGGTTGAGGCCAATGGTGTGAGGTCTGACAAAAGAAAAAAAAATCCTTGGTTGTGCCCTTGAGTCACAAAAACCCACAGGCTGGGGCAGAGTGCCTGGAAAGCTGCCCAGAGGAAAAGGACTTGGGGGTGCTGGTGTCCCGTTCCATTATAAAAGGGGGAGCTGGGAAGGATTCTTTTGATAGATTTTTCTGACGAAAAATCAAGCACAAACACAGCAATATTCTATCTGGGAACCGTTTCTTGAATTAAAAAAAAAAAAAAAAAAAAAACCACAAAGTTTTTTAATAAAAGGGCGGGACAGGG
>VZTE01003580.1:100085-131419 GCA_013397775.1 Eulacestoma nigropectus
GGGGCAGTGGCTGCAGACGGTGGCTGGAAGCTGGGTGAAGGCAGCAGCTGGAAGCTGGGTGAGGGCAGTGGCTGCAGACGGTGGCTGGAAGCTGGGTGAAGGCAGCGGCTGGAGGCTGGGTGTGGGCAGCGGCCGGAAGCACGAGATCCTCACAGTGACAAGCTAGCTCCTGGAACTGACACAGCAAGGCGAAGCAGGCACGGGCAGGGAAACAGGAACACAAGGAAGAGGGCGTGAAGGCGGGAGCAGAAGGGGCCAAGCTGACCCTCCATTCAACCCAAAGCAAAAAGACCTCATGATGTTGCGGCCAGCTGCCTTTTTGTGCCCCCAAAGTCCTCCCCCTACTCCACCTTGTGGGCCCGTTTTTGGCGGGCATTTTTCGCAGGCATCTTTTGTGGGCATCTGGGTACTTGCCTTCACCAGCGGGTGTGGGTGTGGGGGTGTGTGTAGCACAGGGGAGGGGAGGGGAGGAGGAGCTGCTCGCAGTCTAATCATGGAAATTTTCTCTTCCCTGCTTGGCTGCCAGGTGCAGCCTCTCTGGGGAGAGGGCAACACAGTTTTTTTATAGGAATTTTCTTCACCTCATTTGTGACATATGTTGAGGCATATATATTGGTTCCTCTCAGCTGGGGACAGCAGCTGAACATGAGCCAGGGTGTGCCCAGGTGGCCAAGAAGGCCAATGGCATCCTGGCCTGTACCAGCAACAGTGTGGCCAGCAGGACCAGGGCAGGGATTGTCCACTGTACTTGGCCCTGGTGAGGCCACACCTCAAATCCTGTAACCAGTTTTGGGACTTTCACTAAAGGAAAAATGTTGGGGTGCTGGACCAAGTCCTGAGAAAGTCAACAAAGCTGTTGAAGCGTCTGGGGGACAAGTCTCCAGAGGAGTAGCTGAGGAAGCTGAGGTTGTTTAGCCTGGGGAAAAGGAAGCTGCTAAGGGCCCTTTTGAGTCTCTGTAACTATCTGAAAGGAGGTTGGTAGTGAACTAGGAGTTGTTTTCCTCTCAAATACCAAGCTATAGAAGAAAAGGAAATGGCTTCAAGTTGCATCAGAGGAGGTTCAGATTGGACATTAGGAAAAATTTCTTCACCGTAAAGGTGGTCAGGTATTGGACCAGGCTGTGCAGGGAAGTGGTTGAGTCACCTTCTGTTGGGGTATTTAAGAGAGCCATAGATATGGTGCTTAGGGATCTAGTTTAGTGGTCATCTTGGCAGTGTTAGGCTAATAGTTGGATTGATGATCTTAGAGGTCTTTTCCAGTGTAATTCATTCTATGACTCTATGCATGTGTGTGTCTCAGTGGGAGAATAAAAAAATTTCTGATCCCACTTGAAGAATAAATTTTAGATTTTATGCCACTGAGATATTGCAGGTCTTCTAACCCCAATTCCTCTGTGATAAAATCTGTGGTATCTGTATCTATAACAGCTTTTTAAAAGTTGATCTATTTTAGACATCATAAGGCTGTTGAAGAGACATGAAAAATCCAGAACTGCTCTCTTCACAGTTATTTTTTATTTGCACTGTATTGCTCTCTTTTGTGAAAGTAAATATACATAGAGTTCTTTTCTCAGAGAAAAGTCGGTCTTTTTTTCTGTGCTTCCTTTCATCCAGGTCTTTCTCCTCTGGTTACATTTGAGTATTTTCCTGAGTGGTCAATACTGGTTTTACTTTCAGACAGCTATGACAGTGTTAATAGCCTACTTAACTGTAGCTAGGGAATCCAAAACATCTACTGATACACCTTCTGATAGGACATAGTTACAACAGAGAAATCTGCCAGGCAGAGTGTAAAGGATGAATCTCCTGTTCAAGTTTGTCCTAGGCCCCACGTGGGTGAAAAGTTCACAGTGCCCCTATCTTGGACCCTGTCTCCTCATGATCTCACCAGATGAAACACTGGAGTGAGATGGAGGGAGTACATCAGTTGGGCTGAGATGTTCAGTTATCTCCTGCAAGGGTGCGGTTCCACAGTCTTAACAAATATGACTATTAGATCCATTCAGAGAATTGAAACATTTGAACTGAAATTGGTTAAAACTACTCTTTTTCTCAGACTCGTTCAAGCAGTTTCCCAATGGTTGAACTAGAGTCTTTTGGCACTACAACTTTTTGTCTTTTCCTTAAAACACAGTTATCTGCTCATCTTGACATCTGGAGAAAACAAAGAAGAGGTAGTACTAATCTAAATAAAATGTAGCTAATAAGAAATATCTGCTTGCTTTTTTAAAGGGGACAAAACAATAAACCTCAGACAAAGGAACTGTTTTGTTGGTGACCAAAGTAAAGAAAAAAGAATAACATTAATCAGACGTATCTGTGCTGACTCAAATGTGAACAGAACTGGCAATGTATCAGCCAATACAAGACTTTCCAAATTTTTCCCTATCAGGTAAAAGAAAGGCATTTGTTCCTTATCCCATAGCAACGAACCAAGTGTCAAAGTCTCAATGTGATCAGTCCATTAGGCAAGTGGGATTCTTTCAGATCTCACAGATGAAGTGCCAGGCTGAGAATAACTGCCACAATATGTGTACCCTTTGCTTTAACCTGTTTTCCAAGGCACAACCCTAATCTGACCAGGGCAAGTAAGATGCACAGAGATGGAATCCTGTTACATCTCTGGACAGAGAAGGTCAACTATATCAGAAACACTCTAAGTGCTTTTAACTTGCTGTTTTTATTTTAACTTGCCTTTAGTGTGCATTGCATCCAACTCTGTCACTGCACACTGGTGGAGTTCATCCTGTGAGAATCATGTGATTTATGAGGCTGGCTATGGAAACGAGAACTCTTCATGTGTCTGCTCATTTGTTTCATTCTGACCGTCCCCTTTTTTTTCCAGAATTCTGGACATAACTTCCAGTTCTTCAATTTCCTTATATTCTATATCAGTGTCCAAATGTCTATGCATGCCAGTCCTTGAACGTTGTTATTACACCTGGTCCATTCCTATTATGTAGTCACTACAGGGCTTACTGTGAGCTTCTTAGGAACATACTGGACGTATTTTGGGTCATCCCCTATCAATGATGATTTTTTACTGTTCTTGCTCACTCCGCCCGTTGACCATCCACTGCCTAGTTTTAGCTTGGGGAGAGCTGTACTCACACAAACTGTACTTTGCAAACAGCCCAAAATGGCAAGCTGTACAGTGCTGCAGAGCAATGATTTTGTATTCTGATGCAATGAAAGCAGGAAAATACTCCAATATTTACACTTAATATAATTGAAACATGAATCAGAATATAAGTTTTAGTGATAGCAGAGCTTTCTGGGGAAATGAAGAGTGATCAGCAGTAGATGGAAATATTTACAAAAAAAAAAGGGAATGTATCAACAGATAATATAAGTGATGAAATAAGGAAAAAAATAGAAAATAGTGCAGAAAGTATGATTGAATCCCACTTCTGCTAGGATGGGTGCTTTGTTAACCCCTCAGTTCTTCTGAATCTTCAGCTTTATTTTCTTAGGAAATAGGCATGAGGAATGAAGACTTTTTTTCAGACAGCTGCACTGAATCCATTCTCCACCACATAAAGAAGCAATTCATTTGAGCTACTGCTGTCTGTCATTGTGTTCCATTTTTTCTTTCTTATCACCTTGCTTAAACTTGAAGGAAGCGAAAAGTTCACCTATGTCGTTTCAGCTGACAGCTGAAATTCTTTCTCGGTTTTTTAATGGAAGCAAAAATAGCTCCCAAGATCGAGCACTAGGTGTCCTGAGGCTTTCTTGGTTAGTAAATGGAGATGACAAGACTGGAATATATTCAATCTGTTGCTGTCTCCTGGGCATCATTTATAGATTCTCTGTCAACCCACAAGATCTTCTATTACTATGAACAGTATAATTAGTTTACAATTAAAGTTAATCACAAATCTATAAAAGGAGCTTCCAAATATTGACAATGATTAAGAAAGTGAAATTGCCATATATAGCTAATTAATTCATGGTTAGAATATTGTGAAAGGAAATGAATTCTTAAAGCTCCTTATAAGCCTGGTAGCAGAAATTGCTCTCTCCTACTTCCAGACTCAGCAATTATTTGTATAGCTCTGATATCCTGAAGGAGGTGATTAGGACAAGATATAAAAATAGTGTTTTCTGTCTGCTTCAGTTGTCTTCTAAAAAGTGTGTTAAAGGAGCACTTTCCTATGCAAAACATCAGTTGTCTCTATGTATACCAAGTCATCTTTCCACTGTACTGTCACCCTCCTAGGGCTGCAGAGAATGCCCCAAAAAGAAAGAGTAGCCAAACATGAAGTGTTTACCGTAAGAAAATGGTAAAAGAAAAAAGAAATTATTTTGCTAACATTTTTCTCTTTTTTACAGTCATTACTCACACTTTACCCATACAAAAGTTATGCCAACTTGAAAAAGGAATCTTCACATCTCTTAAATTGTCATTCTTTATTTGTTTATTTGTATTACCCGCCTGTTAGAGACTGAAGCCTTACTGTTTCAGACACTGTCCTAACAGGAAGCAAAATGCTGGTTCTTGCCTCAAAAGACTTACAATACCCCAACTGGATATAGGCAGATGAAAGAATACAAGGAAGCAATGACACAATAAAGATGAATGGCAACAGTGACAGTACATCTGCAGCACAGTGTTTTGTGGGTTAGTTTTTTTCTAATGGGTAGGAAAAAATAAGCAAATTTCACATACATGATGCTGAGCACAAATTAAGTATGATAAAGAAGCAGTATTATGGACGTTTATGGGAAGGTTTTGGCTTCATGTAATGAGCAGTATGGGTAAAAAAGAAGGAAAATATTTATTCCAAAATGTAGCAACTGTGAAGTAAGGATATATCATGGATCAGCCTGGATGAAACATGATCTACCCAACTGCATATCTCATATCAATAGACCAGTATTAAACTATGGGAAGCACTCAGAGTGAAGACAGATCACTCAGGCGTGATACTGTAGACTGAAGAGAGCTGGTGAAGGTGTTCAAAAAGAGGAGACAACAGTACATTCCTGGGCAAACTGTTCTTCTCTGACAAAAAGGGTGCTAAGTACCAAAGGCTGCCAGTGGACTGTGGTGTTTTTGTGTTGTCTGCTTTGTATCATTCCTTTGATTCACAAAGGGATCATGGAGAAGTGGGCAGAAGCTTAGAGTCCATCATTGGATCTGACGGCACAAAACAATAATTTGTATAAACAAAAAAAAAAGGCAATACAATCATTCCTACCTTTTACCTTCCTTCTCTGTGTGTGTGTGCATACACACGTGTGACTTTTTGTGTTTGGCTGTGGGTGGATGTGTCTATTGGTGAGGTTTTTGTTTCTAATGGTGAAGTCTCCATATCCAGAACAGTTGTGATACGTGGAAAATGCATGGTACAGAGAATTTCAGTGGTGTCAGTCAAGAAAACAAAGGAGTATGTCCTATAGGATTTTACACAATGTTGTAATACCAAGAGAATTTTTCATGGTTAGTGTTATTACAGTGACTGACCACTTGTGCTAAGCAGTGGTATGGCCTTGCGTAGAACTATTTAGAGATCTTTTAAGAAAGTTGGTCAAAATTAGAAAATGAAAGGTATTTCTTATATTTCCCTATATTCCAGTAAGCATTGCAGAAAAGAACTGTTGAAACTGTTTTCCATGTGAAAGCAAGTAGCTCCACATATTGCCAATTGCATTGCAATTCCAGATGTTGTTCAAGGTCATACTAGTTGGCACACCTGCTTAAAAATTGTTGAAGAAGCAGGTAGAGAATAGCCTCCTAAGCAAGGTCTCCCACACTGTGTGTGGGAATAGACCTTCATGAGCTGGCATGGCATCTGCTTTCTGGCTGTCAGAGAAGGTCCTGCTGAAGGATCACATACACTCCACGGAAGCCACTACGGTGGCTCTGTCTACTGCAGCGTAGGAGACAGAAGCAAATCCTCAGACCACTGCAGGCCCATGAAGGCTGCCCGAACATCTGCACAACCCCTTCTGCAAGCACTCTAGAGCCCCGATTAGGACTGAAACCCATCATCCATCTTACTTGGCTTCATCTGGTTGGAACAGAGGTTGTTAATCTAGAGCAAATTAAGTACACTTTAGGCAAACCAGAAATCTTTATCTTTCTGTCGTCACTGCCAGAAATTACTTCCAAAAAGATGTTGGTAGCAACAGAAAATACAAAAATTGTCAGTAGCACTATTTGGAACTCATTAATTGCTTATCTAAAATTAATGCTAGGACTGATAGGCCTCTCATAAGTAACATGGACAGTTTATTTTGTTGGTTGGAATAGCCATAGTTGCCAAGCTTCACTCCATCACACTATAAAAGTTATGACAGTCTGATGAATTTCCCAGGGACTAAAGAAAAGGTAATTTCACTTTTTTTTAAAAAGTACAATGAAGGGCTTTGGGAACTACCCACCAGCCTCACTTGAGTAACTGCTAAGATCATGGAAAAAATCATAGTGGAAGCTATGTTGAAGCATATGGCAGGTAGGGCAGTGATTAAAGACAGGCGATGTAGCGTCACCAAACGAAAACTGTTCCTTCACAAATGTTAGACTGACTGCATTACCAGACAAGAGAGGGACAACTGATGTCATCTTCCTGGACTTCTGTGAGGTATTTGACAGTGTTCTACAGAATATTTTTGCCTCTTAATTGTGGGGAGATAGGCTTGATGTGGGTAAGGAACAATGTGGATTTGCATATTGAACCTTTGACTAACTGTGTGCCACATCCACAGAGTTAGTCAAAGGCACAATGTGGAGGAGGAGCTAGTTGGATTGCCATGTGTCAGAGACTGAATGGATCTTAGCACCATGTCCACAAAGTTAGTCAATGGCTCAATGTGCATATGGAAGTTACTAATAAGTGGTGTTTCTCAAGGGTCTGTACTAGAACCAGTATTGTTTATTACCCTCATCAATTACATAAATAGTGGGATGCAGTGCACCCTCAAGAAGTTTATGGATGACACCAAGCTGAGTGATGCTGTTGATATGCTTGAGGTCAGGATGGCATGCAGAGGGACCTTGACAGGCATGCGGAGTGCCCATGTGAACCCCATGAATTTCAACAAGACCAAGTTCAAGGTGTTACACTGGGTTGATGCAATCCTTTATATCAATGCAGACTGGGTTATGAATGGATTGAGAACAGCCCTGCAGAGATCTTGGGAGTATTAGTTGGCATTGTCTCCTTGTTGCCCAGGAAGCCAATATCCTGGCCTGTGTAAAAGGATGTGTGTTTGTCAGTTTGAGGGAGGTGGTTCTCCCCCTCTGCTTTGCTCTCATGAGAGCCCACCTAGAGTATTTCATCCATCTCTGGGGTCCACAGTACAATAGAGACATGGACCTGCTAGAACAGGTCCAGAGGAAAGCTACAAAAATGATCAGAGGGCTGGAATATCCTTCCTATGTAGAAAAGCTGAGAGAGCTGCAGAGTTGCTTAGCCTGGAGAAGGATGCAGGCAGACCTTATTGCAGCCTTTGAATACTTAGAGGGGACTTACACGAAAGAAGGAGGACCACAGCCTGTAGTAACAGAATAGGGGACGAGTTTTAAACATAAAAAGAGTAGATTTAGATTGCAAGAAGGATTCTTAAAGAAGAATATTTTTATTTTGAGGGCAGTCAGACACTGGTTGCCCAGAGAAGCTGTAGATGACCCATCAGTGGAAGTGTTCAATGTCAGGTTTGGCAGAGCTTTAAGCAAAGTGACGGGAAAAGATGTCCATGCCCATGACAGGGCAGATGGACTAGATGATATTTCAGCTTCTTTCCAACCCAAACAATTACATGATTCTGTCTTTGGCATAGTAAGATATATTGAGTGGCTCACAGCTGGTCAAGCTTCCTATTAGTGTCATTTTAGCCAGTGGGTAGAGGGTTTTGGTGTTATTATGCAAGAGTAATTGGCTTATTTTTCTCAGAAGAAAAGAGTTTTGAAAAAAAGTTCTGGAGACAGTATTTCATTTTCCCAGCCTTGTTAATCTTGAATGCACATGTATAATGTAATGCTACATACACAGTATAGATCCCTCTGTAAATGTATTTCGTACCCAAGTACGGTGCATGGTCACTGCAATAAAGATCTATTGGCCCTTAATCTGTATGATTTTCCTTTTGTCTGGCTGCTGTTTACTTCAGATTTTGCACAATAGTCTTTGAGCTTGAAGTAAACTGCATATTGAATGGCTGCAGTGTATGAGATGCCTGAGACATAGGTCATGGTTCTACATTTTCTGTACAATGTACTCTTTTTCTTGTTGTTACTCTTCCCTTTTCCTCAGTTCAACCCTCTTCTTTACCTTTTGGGACTTTCTTAATGGGTTCAGTTCATCAACATACATATATTTGCTCTCCATTGCTCTTTACAATCAAACTTTGCTAATCCATCTCCTTGCCCTCCTAGCTGTCAGGAGGCTAAGGGGCTGCCAGAGACCTGAATATGTAGGTGCCTATCTTTGGAAATCTAACATGTACTAGCAAGCAGGTAGTGTCTTTTGATACATCAAGCAAAATATTCTTGCTAAGACAGTTTGATTTATTCTCTCTTGCCCTTCTTCACTAAGTGAAGTTGCTATGTCCTGGCTCATAAAAATCTGTTGAACCATTCTCCCTTACTATGCATTCATGTTTCCTTCAAGTTACAATCAGTTTCCTTCCAATTTGCACTGCAAACAAAGGCAGACTGCATCTTCAATCACTGACGTAGTTATATATCTAAGTTACAAAGTACCAACAATCACTTTTCTTTCCACCCCCCACAAGCCTCAAAGATTCCTCAAAGCTTTTCTGTGTGGCATGGAAGTAGGCTAATTTTGAAACTAGTTTAGTTTAATAGATTTTTAAATCTGCTTAAAAATTTTTCTGCCCCTTCTCCAGTACCATGCAGGCTGGGCATTGTACACCCCAAAATCCGTATTTCTTGTGGTGCTAGGTGTTACCTATGGACTGATCGTCAATGTTTAAATCTTCCGTCCACCTGGAATGGATCAACCGAAAATAAAGATTTTAATATAAGATTTCATGAGTGAAGGAGGTGGCAAACTTGAGGGAGGAGCATTTTCTCTGTACTTGCCTTTCCCCAGAAAGTGTCCTGGATTTGCCTTTGCTTTGATTGATAATGTATTCCTCCAGCAGTACAACCCACCCTTCTGTTTCCATTCTTGCAGCTGCAAATTGAGCTGGTGACTAGAGGGCCTTTCCTCATGTTATTGCAAAAAGGGCCCTTGTTCAGTAAGCTGAAGATCCTCTTTGCTTGGCAAATATTTCCTCTTTTTTCTTTGCCGTAAAATATGTAGTGCTATTTGTCAGCGCTAAACTGCATGTGCTTTCTTGGTTCTGCTGTGCCTGACCGCACTGCTACTTTGTTTATGGTAGTTCTGATTAGCCAAATTGGAGGTTTTTTTGAGATCATTTCTAATAACATTTTCTCAATCTGAAAGAAAGGTTTAGTTATCTGTGGAAGGCAGTGAAAACATCACCAGCATGTTCTTCCTCTGCTGGGCTGCTGTCATCAGCTCTCATATACAGAGCATGGTCATACCTGGTAATTTCTGGGATGGGAAATGGCATCAGGCATCAAAATTAAGCTAGTGAGGGTAAATGTTAGAATCAGGCAACAAGCTTTTTTGTCTGAACCTTTACTGAACAGGTGCTTCAGCATTATCTCAGGGTCTTGAGGGAAATGTTTAGATTTAATTCAGAAATAAAACCAAGCTCCCAACTACTTGAGATGATTAAAAATCCCGAGACTCTCTTCCTAAGAATAAGATCATGACGCTGATATCTTGGCCAAATTCTGGATAGTGAAATTACATTCTGCCAGTATGAAACATACCTGTCATTTAAACTGCAAAGCCATTCTGAATTCCAAAAGAGAACTCCTGTTGAATTTTGAAAGCTTTAAATGGCTGCCAGGTCCACCACTTAGACACAGTATTTCTGGGACCTGTAATTAAGTCTGCTTCCAAAGTACATTCAAAGAAAATAAATAAATTAAAGTCAGAATATCATCCTTATTTTCTATAGGAGTGTTATAAGTATCTCAAACTCTATCAAGCCACCAATTACTTTTTATTTTTCTTCTTAGTGATGTTGATTTGAGATTCCTTACAGGAAAAGTGATAATTAAAAGATAGATTTAAAAAGCAAGAAGTTGTGATAAAACTAAACCAAAAAGTGGTATGCATGTTAACCATGGCATGATGACACTTTAAACACTTGGTCTCTGAAGGACGATGGATACTGCATAAGATATTTCATATTTTGGCTTAGGTATTTTTTAAATAAAAATTTTTAAAAATTAATGAAATGAATGATGTAGCCATAATGAACTCGTCTTATCTAACAATTATGGAGGGTTTTTTTGTGACAGCTCTATAACTGCAGGGTGGGAATTGGAATGAAGTATTCGGTAGAATCTGTGTGATACCTCCAGCCTCCTCAGGGGCCTATGAAACAGGAAAACTCCGTGTGGAGTTAAATTACAAATTACATTTAATATATTATAAGCTGACCAAGAAAAGCATCATTTTCTACTGTGCCAGAGGTGTGATTTACACAACTCAGGAAAAGAAGCGGCGTTCACATTATACCATTTATTAATTGACCACTTAAAAGAGAATTGGAGCTTAGGACATATCTATTCCACTGCTAAAGATGATCCTGGCACCAGTGAATTTGCCTCCATTCTTTATACTAACTGGACAAAAGATACAGTTTGAGGGTTTTGACTAAGGAAGACTTTCTTTTACCAGACACATCATGTACTACTGAAACTGTGCAGATGGGCAAGTATCATTAATACCTTAGCCAAAGGAACCTTGGTTATAAGCAGTTTGTTAAGAGCACACATAGGAACTGATAAACCTCAAATAAATAAATATTGCATATGGTCTCTGCTTCCAGCAGTGTTTTGGTCACTACCGTCTGTCACTAGCAGACCTTCTGCCTTTGGGCTCAATTTTGGCAGCTGCTTTCATTGCCCTCATCTTCTCATTCCATCCCCAGGTTTTTATTTCCTTATTTCTGTTTTTCTGCTAAAGGGCTGAAAAGCCTTCCTGCTCTGTGATGAAGTGCCACAGGGGCAATGTGCTTAATTTGCTGTACCCCTCCTTCCTTAGAAATTGTGGACACGAGCAGATCCCCAGGGCTTCAGAAAATAACCCCATCTGACCTTACTCTACCTCTTTCTGCATGTGAATTCAAGGCCAAATACAGCACTGGGTTTAGGTATTTACAGTTACTTTCTGTGCCTGAGAGACAGCAGGACTGGTACGAGCACAGGACACGGCCGAGACGTGCCAGGTACATTGCAGCTCTTCTGTCTTGCTTCTGCATGTGCTGAATAGTATGGCTGTCTCTGGACCCAAAGCTGCCATATGGGGGACACAGTCCTTTGAGAAAGGTGCTACACTTAGCTCTGCACACATTCTCCTAGACGAGAGATTGCACCCTCCTGGGAGACTTTTTTCAGAGATATCCTTCACTCTCCTAGATCTGCTTTTGTAAGGCCCCTTACTACTGCTCTTCGAAATGGCCTCTGTCAGCTCTAAAAGTCCTTGTTGAATTAGGGAGAAAAGGAAAAGGAGTGTCTTTGATGAGTTTAACTTTTGTTTGGGTCAACCTGAAGTGTTGGCCTGGTGCAAATAAATATTTTTGATATATGAGGCTCCCCAGCTGTGCAGAGGTTAGTAAGTTTAGACCATGATAGGCAAAAAAGTATTTTTTTTGGGTTTATTTTAAATGGAATCACAATTTTTCTTTACAAATCTGACGTTCTTTTTTACCATATGACTTCCTTTCTCAGACTCTCCTCATTGTTTTTCAAATGCCATCCAAATTATAATATGTAATATCAACTATTCATAGGACTAGATAGAATATAATCTATTGTGTTCATAATTTAATCTGAATGATGTGGTTAGAATCATATCTCAAAGGCATACTACAATTTTGCTTTCTGACTACACATATAGTAGTGATAGCATTTATAACTCATGGGTTCTCCGCTGCTAGTTCAGCTCTCTATTTTTTCCTAGTGTCATAGCTTACTCAGGGCAGTATGCTCTAAGAGAATATGTATCCCTTCTGAAATACACAGCTGCTTAAAACTGGCGAATTCTTGGTGTTCTTCAAATCAGCTTGAAATTAAACTATTCTCTCAGTTACAATTACTTGTATCAGTAGTTTCACTAGGTTGATTCCCAGTGTCAGAAGGGACACTGTTTTTTCCCAATGCACAGATTAGAAGGTGAATGCAAGCAGTGTGAAACGCTACACAGAGCAACATGCAGGGAACTAAAGAACAAGAGCAGTCTTATGTGACTCACAGCCTCGTGATAAATAGTAACAAATGACATGCTGTCATTGGAGACCTGCATTCATAGAAAACAAAACAAAGAGCTTTGACAAAACTTTAATCTTTACCATCCAGTATATATTTTTACTGCAAATATACATGTGGGTCAAAAATCGGCTTTGCAGCTGTGAAATCTTGATGACAACATGTTTTTTTTTCAGATAACCAAGGACCCCCTGTGAGGATTGAGGATTGCTTCTGAGAGATGAGATCTGTCTGATCAAGCAGAACAAAAAGCATTCTGCCAGCTGGCTGGCCAGCCTGGTGAGGAAACGTTTGAATTAGAAATGGGGGAGGGAGACCAGCAGGAAGTAACAAACAAGGTTTGGGTGTAGGTTGATATAAACACAAGGGATGTTGTAATCAAGAGACCAGGGTAGAAGGTAGCCCCACACAAATATATCCACATAAATGGGGAAGTGCCTACCAGGCAGATCTGTAGGGAAGACTCCCATTACCTTCCTGGGAAATCAGGATGACTTACTGCCTCTCTGAATGGGACAAACTGGAGGACTTAAAAGTCTTAAATGACTTAAGGGTGTGTGCAGTTACAGAGTTATAGTCTCATTGGAATCATGGAGACTTATTGGGATAGCTCACACAACTGGACTCCTGTGGTGCGTGGGTACAGGTTATTATGGAAGGACAGGCTGGGACAGCCTGAAGGGACCACCCCTCACATGAGACTGCAATGGGGTGCCTGTCTGCAGATGAACAATGAGCTGGGGAGAGCTCATGGGTCAGCATTAGTTGGCAAACCACATGGCAAACAATGTGATGGGTGCCACAGACTGCCTTACTAGGAAGAAAATGTGGATGAGGCTTTCTCAACACAATTGGAAGAGTCCTTATGTTCACAGGTGCTGTTTTATGAGAGACTTGAAGCCCAGCAAAATACATCACAAGGAGAATACAGCAGTGCATGGGAAATCTAAGCCATTTTGAGAGTGCATTGAAGGCACTTTCCTGACACAGATGATCAGTGAGAGGAGGTGCTCCACTGGACCTCATACAAACGAGGAAGAATTGGCCAGGATATAAACCTCAGGAACAGGCTGCGGTGTTCATGACGTGTTAAGGAACCTGAAAGACGGAAACAGAAAAAAAAGTAGGGTCACAGCTTGGACTTTTGGAAAGATTCTTCAGACTCTTCAGAAATGTGCTTAGAAGAATCCCATGGGTTGCAGTCTTGAGAGAAGAAGTATCCAGGACAACTGATTGGTTTTCAAGGTTTGCCTCCTCCAAGATCAAGAAAGGTCCATTTTGACAGACAGGAGGGCTTCATGGATGATCAAGGAGCTTCTGACTGAACTCAAACGTAAAGGAACAGTGCAAAAGGTGGAAGCAGAGAAAAAGTACCCTGGGACAAATAAACACTGGACCAACATGAGGGTATTGGGTTAGGAAAACCAAAGCCCTTCTGGAGTTAAACTTGATGAAACATGTGTGAAGTGCAGGAAAGAAAGTTGCTACACATGCATAAGTGGCAGAAGGAAGTTGAAGAAAAGTATGGGAGTGTTGCTGGAGGGGAAAGGGGATCTCATCACAAAGGATGTGGAAAAGGCCAAAGGAGTTTTTGACACTCTCACCTTGGTCTTTGCTGGTAAGACCTGCCTTCAGGAATTCCAATGCAATAGGAATCTACTCAAGAACATTTAAACAAAACTGGGCATACATAAGCCCCTGGAACCTAAAGGAATGCACCCCTGAGTTCTGAGGGAGCTGACCCATTTTACTGCAACAACAATCTTGATCAGCTATGAAAGTCTGTGGCAACTAAGGGAGATTCCTGCATACTGGAAGAAAGCAATTGCCAGTCCTGCCTTCCTGAAGGAGATGAAGGGGGATCCAGTGCAACACAGGCCAGTCAGTCCCTCCTTTATCTGATGGAAAGCAATGGACTGAATCCTCTTCAAGATCATTTCCCAACACATGAAGGACAAGAAAGTCATTTGAAATCATTAGCAGGGATTTATGAAGGGGAAATCATACGTGACGAACTTCATAGACTTCTATGATGAGGTGACTGTCATGGTGGATGAGGGAAAAGCATTGGATGCTGTTCATCTCACCTTTAGTAAGGTTTTCAACTCCATTTCCTGTAACATTCTAACTGGTAAACTGATGAAATGTGGGCTAGATATATGGGCAGTGGCGTGAATTGAAAACTGGCTCTCATGGTTTTGCCCAGAACACAAGTCTCAGATTGAGGCCAGTTACTAGTGAAGTACCCTAGGGATCAAAACTGGGGCAAATACTGTCGAACATCATTTTTAATGACTTGGATGATGGGACAGAATCTTCCCTCAAAAAGTGTGAGAAGAGTGGTTTATAGACCAGATGGGTCTGTTGCAACTTGGAGGTGCCTGGACAAGAAATGGACTAGCAACAACCTCAGGAATTTGAACAAAGGTAAGTGCAAAATTCTGCATTTGGACAAGATTAATCCCCCTCATTGGGAGAGGCTGGGGGTTGATCAGCTGGAAATCAGTGTGGCAGAAAATGACTTGACCTGGTGGACACCAAACTTGCCATGAGCCAGCAATGTGCTTTTGTGGAAAAAGAAAAGGTCAAAAGCATTAAGAGCTGCATGAGGCAGAGCACTGCCCGCAGGTAGAGGGAGGTGATACTTTCCCTGTATTCATCTGCATTACTGGGTCCTATGCTGGGCTCCCCAGTATAAGTGAGACATTGAAAGACTGGAGCAAGCCCAGCAAAGGACCTCAAAGATGAAAAAAATGCAGGAGTAAGACAAGAGGCAATGGACATAGGGAAAAATACAAGAAATTTCATTTTAACATAGGGAAAAGGTGGGTTGGGTTTTTTCCAGGGGGTGGGTAGGTTGTTTTCTTTTTTTTCCACTGCAAGACTTGTTTGTGGGACAGTTTGCCCAGAGAATGTGGAGTCTCCATCCCTGGAGATATTCAAAATCCAACAGGACACAGCCCTCAGCAATCCACTGTAGCTCACCCTGTTTGAGCAGGAAGTTTAGACTAGATGATCTGTTGAGGTACCTCTCAACAACTTTAGAACTGAGTGATACTTAAAAACTTAATTCTTTTCAGCCTAATTATTTCAACATCTCTTCAAGATGTATTTGGGCAATAGTGCCAGATAAAGCAAGCAACAATATCTTCTGTAAAAGGATCATTTTAAATTAGCTACAGAACTTTACATCAAAATATTTATCATGTGAAATAGAAAAAGTTGAGGCTGGAAGTAATATGTTAGGCGGGGCCGATGCCTATTTGAAATCTGGAAGTTATGTTCTAAATAAATTACAACAAATACAGCTGACCTCAAAAATCCTTGGAAATCAAATTACTTGCAATAATTAATCTGTGAAATAAACATGGATGTTAGGATTTTCATATCTCATCGTCTCACTTCTTCCACTTTTACCTGCCTCCTTCCTTTTGGGATGTTCTATCAACTGGAGTTTTTAACATGCCAAGAATTTGCAAATGATAAAATGGAACTTTGTCAAAAATAATGTCAGATGGCAGGACTGCTCTGACACTCACAGTGCATTAAATCGGAATAAAAGTAACATCAAATGAAAGTGCCTGCAGTGAAGGGAGTTGATATATAACAGTGTAACATAGAAAAGGACCTTTGATTTAATGAGGTTCAATTTCATAAAAGTGCAGGTCTGCAAATGGGAATGTCGTTGAAGTAATCAGACAGTCCTGCAACTTCCATCTTGTTGTAAAAGGAGACAGATAATTAAGTGTGAGTACCTCCTGAATAACAACTGAAAGCGTGACCTAATGTGATCCAGATGAAAACTGAGGCCCAGAACCAATTTATGAGAGTATTGCTCTTCTTGCTGTTGAACACACACAGCAAATGTTTGTGTGGTCCCTCAGAACAGAGGTTATATTTCTCTTTACCTGCTGCTAAAACTTGTTATTCATACCTGGTTTGAGTTGTAGATGGTTCTTTTAACATAGATGAAGTTTTTGACTGAAATAGGAGTGCAACAATAGATATACACCTGTATTGGGTCATATACATCTGAATTATGTTATATAGAAAATAACAATAATTCGTATCTTTCCTCTTGTTTAAAAGGATTAGAAATATCTAATCGGCTTTAATTGATTCAGCTCTATTAACACTAGTAAGCATATGAGAAAAATTAAATGCCTTTTCTTTTCCTACATGACAAATGGGATAGAGAGATGAAGAAAATGAGTAAATGGGTAAGAATCCTTTGCAAAAGGCTCCCTTTTAGCAGTGACATCAAGAAAACTTGCAGGTATTTTGGGTTCCTTAATGGCAAGTAAAAGGTAGGTATTAGCAGATGTGTGTGTAGCAGAGGTGCTTCAGGAAAATTGGAAAACTATTGATGTGCTGGTTGACTGTCCAGCATCAAGAGTGTTACATGCACTGAAGCTTCACTCTTTGATACAGTTACCTGTAGGAATTTTGGCTGCTCATGTTTTCCAGAGTCAAGGTATTTCTAGGAAGTTTTATTATCATGGCTTCTCTTTTTTTCTCTGCCCTGCTTATGTTTTCCAAATCTAGGTGAGGGCTTTTAGAAGCTACATGCAGTTTCTTCCACAGCCTTTTCTACTAAGAACATGCTTATTAAATGCTTACTTTCTGGCAAATTTGTCTAAATCAAATATCTAAGATGTTTCCTGTTTCTCAGTAAACATTTTTTCCATGTAAATTAATTCCAGGCCAAGGCAAATCCTGGGGGACAGAGCTTCCTACAGCTCCACAGCATTTAGCTGCAAATACATGAATGTGTCCTTAAAAGGGGTTAAATACAGTGAGATTTTCCTTGGATGAACATGTGCATGTCTTTCTTGACTTCTACAGGAGTTATAGATATTGTTACTCACGTTGATAGATTCTCTCTTGAGTTTTCTTCTTTGGATTAGACGGCTTTTCAAAACAGGGTTGTCTGTTTCAGATTAAGAGTTAAGGTTCTAAATTTGCACAAATGGCCCTATTATATTTCCAGTGGTCCTTAGAGTCAGTCAGTCAGTCAGGACAAAACCACTATGAGAAGAGTCTATTTTACCGACAAATCTAAGTACAGACCAAAATAAAACAAACAAACAAACAAAAACTCAACCCAACCCATCCCAAACAACCATAAAACCACAAAGCGAACACGAAAAACACCCCCAAAACAAAAAGTCACAAAACCGCCACAAAACCACAATAACAACAAGAAAACTAACAGCCATGAACACAACCCCAAACCTCAAACCCCAAACACCCAAAAAACCCCACATCGCAAAAATAGTTAAAAGGTCAAAGTTTACTGAGAAACAATCTTATCATTGCTAGCTGCAAAGATTTCATTTGACAGTTTATGTTATATAGTTTATGTCTGTGCATTCATTACAAGGCCTAGGCAAGTGGTTTATGTGATTTCATTGAACTGGACTAAGATGTTCCTGGAACTCGGCTGTTAGCTGATGCAGTAACCTTGTCCGTTAACAAGATGCCACAGCACTGTGCCAGCATCTCATGCTGTGAAAACACACCTCAGATGAAGGAATGAAAATCCCACTTACATATCCACAATTATCTAAAAGGTGAAACTTGATGAAACAGGAACTTCTCTCTGAAACTCTCTTTAAACAGACTGCATAATTAAGTGCTAAACCTGCTGTGTGTTCCTATGTTCATTCTGTATCCCTTCAGGTCTGCATTTGACCACTGCTGAAGGCCTCCCTGCAGACCATTCTGGTGTACAAGTAACACTGGAAGCAGCCAGACGTGAGGTCCTGGAAAAGCTACAAGGCAGCATTCAAACACTTCAAAGAGTCAGGGGACAAAGGTTGCCTGCTAACATATGCTGAAGCATGTGCCACCTCATCTTCGCTCTTACTATTACATCCAAATGCTGGCACATGCTACCGTCACTTTTTCAGTTTGCTGTGTGCAAAGGACTGCTTGGGACACAGTGCGAACAAGTCTTACCAAAAGAAAGAATTAGTAATTTCCCTGCCTTACCAGACTCATCATCTCCCTCCTTTTCTTCTTTAATGTAGTTGTGTTTGTTCTTTTTCAAAATAAATGTGCTGTGCAAAGTATAATAGCTTTATCCAGGGAAAAATGGCCAAAACCACATGCAGATGGGAAGTTACAGTAGTTCAGAAGGTGCAAATACAATTTATGGTCAGTTAAAGTCAGGTCAGCAGCAGATTGTGGCAATTTCTTCTCTTTTTTTGGTGTGATTGCAGTGGATATAGACTTGAAACTTCAGTCAATGAAAATGACAGAATAGTTACTGCAGTAATGTCTACTTATGCCTTGAATAAAGTAACATAAACTCTGCATAAGGAAATACATTTTTTCTCAAAGTGAACAGTAGACTTTTTCTGTGTGTGCTAATGCCTGTACCTGATTAAAACTTACTGCAGGCTCTGTACACAAGCAATTCATGCCATAAATATAGACTACTAACCATGAAAATATTCAGAGTGACTACAGGAAAAGAAACCAAAGCACAGGAAAGGAAGATGATTTGTTCGCTGTCCACAAGGGAGATAGAGGAAAAACTGTGAAGAGCAACCTGCTTTTTAATTCCTGTTCAACTCTGTAATCACAAAGCTGTGCTTTCCAATTAGAAATAATAGTCATTCTTAGGGAATGCAGAGGGCTATAAATGTTTCCAACTGGAAAACAGCCTCATGTTAGATCTCTGCGTAGACTGGAGCAGCAGACCATGGCACTTTCCTTGAAATTGGAACCTTTGTTGTCTTCTACTCTGTTTGAACGCGTTTGCACATGCTATGTGTAAACCCCTTCACAAATAATGTTATGTTTCCCTGGGCAATCTGTGGAGTGCTGCTTGTGAAATGACTAAGCTATTATGTGGTTTAGGTAAGATAGGGTTGATAGGAAGATAGGGAAAAAAGTTTAAGAAGATTTTAAAATTTATATTGTAACATCTTGGCTGGCTAAAGTGAGCTTTCTGACAGAAAATGGTATTTCAGTTAGCAGTATTACTTCTTGTTGAAAATGTGACCAAAAGACAACATGGTGACTTTTTATGCTCTTGGAAGGGCAGTACAGATTTCCTTATGATGGAAAGACTAGAAAAATTTATTGAGTAAACTAAGATAATAGCTGCATCAAAAAGTCAGTAAAATCAGTATAAGAGAAGAACTCGTGCACCTCAGCTTGTTGTAGTGTGCTAGCATTTTTGTTCAAGTAAAAGTCCAAACAGTGTCTGGTACAACAGTGTCAGTGCCTGAGGGATAGGAAGCAGCAGATATTGATATTGTGGGAACAGTGTTGAGAAGAATTACTGCAAAAGTAGGAGGGTTGTAAAAATAAATCTAAAATGTGGGAGTGGAAACTGATAATGAAGCATGATTCAGAATCTTTTACACAGACTGGGGAAGAAAAGGAAAGAGAGTGAATAAAGGGAATTGAAAACTAATATGAGGAGCTAAGGACAAAAAAAGGAGGAAAAATGTTGGATCAATAGGAGGATTCTTCGCACTGAAAGACAGCCCACCCTCTTGCAGTGTTACAGAGACCAATTCTGCTCTCAGTGCAACTGATGTAAAGCCTGACTAATTCCATCTGTCACCTAGACTAGTGCAAATCTAAAAGAATTTGCAGAAAACACTGGAATTAATTTTAGTTTACTTTGATATATCTAAAAAACAAGATTTTACTCTATCTTATATTTGACAAGGTCTTTTCTTTTATCTCCCATTTTAGAACAGTAATTCATTTACTCTATCCATTTTGATTTTCTTGTTTTGCTTTTGCCCCTTTTTCCTCCCTTTTTCTTTTTCTGTTTTGCAGTGGTCGTTTAAGCAAAAGAAACCTAGTTCTTCCCCCACCTAGACTCTCTTTAAAGTGTCATGTGTAATGTTCCTGCAGCACTTTTCCAAGACCCTGATAGATGCTGTTTATGTTGATATGATCCACTCTATAATAGGAGCTTAATATAAAGTGTGCCCTTATGCTATGCTTCAAATCACACAGGTTTCAATTCACACTCCCCTAAAAAGCAAAAATGAGATTAGCATCTAAATTGAAATTGACGCTAGAGGAATCTGTGAAAAGAAGAGGTCTAAAAAAAAATCTGACTATCAGTTTTAGGTTTCTTTTTACACTGTATCTTAGTCATTTCTCAGAAAATATTATTTCAGTAATAAGCACTAAATTGTGTCTGGTCTTGCACAGGTGTGCTGAGAGATGAAAAAGCAAGAAATTTAACCCCATTTAGTTAATGCCATTAACTTCAGTGAACAGGTAGCTCCATCAAGAAAGCATCAGCTCAGCCAAAGTGAAACTGCATGAGCTCCAGCTGCCCCATCTTTCCCTAACAGGAGATGCAGGTAAAGCATATTCCCTGGTCAATCACTGTTTCCATGGTCAGTATCAGCTGCCCACACCCTCGTTCCCCTCCACCCCCGCCAATTCTCCGAGCTTTGGGAATAATTTGGGCATGCAGACAGGCTTTCTTTTGACACCATATTGCCCTGAGAGTCTGTCTGGCACAGAAATAGCAAATGGTTTGAATAAAGGGAAACTCTTTCAAGATATGTTGTATTTACTTAGTTTACCACTAGTTCTCATGTATATTCTTAAAACAGTGTTCAGAGTAAAGCCAAAGGAAAAGGCTTTAAATTATTCATTGTCTCCTCCCCCAAAAATGCACAGTATGGTTTCCAAAATTGCTTTACCCGCATTCACTAATGATAAGTAAGGAGATCAGAGTGATGCATACCCCCTCAATTCTCATTACCTTCAGTGTGCAGGGAAGACATCAGGAGGTTTGCCACAAACTTTCAGTGACAGTAGATTTCCCCCTAATGAGCTCTTTAACTGGTACCTCTCACCACCTGCTATTGAAGGAGTCAGAATCTGTGTGAGAAATTCTAAGAAAATGAAATGAAATAAAGAACTGAAAATAAAAGGCGATGAAAGAAAAGGAGAATGGGCTGAGGAAGTGTAATGGCACCATCACTTTCTTCACAGTTTTGAGCACAGGCATGTGATAGTGGAAATCTGAGCATTGCATAGTAAATATTCTGACACTAATGGAACGATTTTAAATGCACTTTGATACCTTTCTGTTGAATAATATGTGTTACTTGAAAGAAAGCTTGGCATGATGAGGAGGAAGAGAAGACATATCCTCTGCTGTGGTATCCCCTCACGTATTTCTAAATGTGAACAGCTTGAGCACTTCAAGCAGCTATTGTTTATTTCACTCATAACAAATAGTTAGCTGTTGTGTTACAAAAGGGGAAAGGGGTGTTTATGTGATACAGACTTTCATAACAGTGCAGCAAAACCCAAGAAGTATGTGAAGGAAAAGAGTGTGCTGACATCTTTTTATTTTGCATATGCAAAAAACAACTAGACCCCCCCCACTCCACCCTGAAATTCTTGAAATACATTGATTCAGCTACTTGCTTCACCTAGTCCTATCATCACATAGTCAAATCCACATTAATTTCAGCAAGATTTCACTTGAACAGAAATAAATTAAGTAAAATCATCAGGATTTGGCCCAGAAACACATTAATCTGCTGTTATCAGATTTAGTAACTGTTATCAGTTTAAACCAGTAGGCTAACTGAGACAATCTAAGGAACCCATTCCCACCCTGCCCATTTAAAACATCAAGATGGACTTTTGCAGGCAGGTCGCAGTGAGTTTAAAGTTTGAATTCCCATGAGGATCAACTAGTGCAGGAGCAAGTGCTATTTTCATTTCAGTAGCAATGGACTAGAGTTCCATAAATCTATGCATTTATAAGACTTAAAGATCCCATGACTTTATATAAAATCACATCAATTGCACCAGCAGAAATTGAAAATGGACATTTATAACGACTTACTAAAATTCTTGGTCAGCAATAAAATAAATTAAAATGTGTCTCAAAAATCTAAGGAGTTATGTGCTGTATTTTTGGTCAATAAAGATAATGACAGAGTGCAAAGCTGTATTACAGCCATTTTTATAGCCAGAGTTTCACAGGAGAGATGTGAGAGTGACTGAAATGCATGTTTGGACTTTTGCCGAAGAATTACTATGCTAGGCAGAATACCATTAAGAAAACTGGGAAAATTCAGTTAGAAACATATTTCTGTAGAGTTTTGATAGGCACTTTTTTATGTTACTATCCAAATGACAATTCCTGATCCTATCCTTACTCTTCGTAATTCCCTGTACAATAGCCATCATATTCATGTGAATGTATACACTCAGAATAGACGGTATGTAAAATCTTCTTTTTTTTTATCTACTTGCATTTTTTTCAGCTGTCATTTTCCTTGAAGCACTTTTAGTAGTTCTTATTTAGCATGGTGTCAGAAAGAAAAAGAAAATGGACTTCTCACCTGATCCACAAACCTTTAGACCTGCATATTGAATAAAAACCATGCTCTTTATTTAAAGTAATGTTAGTATGTAAAATATATAAACTCTAAACTAATGTATCTCTTTTTTTCTTCTTCATATGTCATTCCTGTCTTCCTTCTTCTCCTTCTTGTCCAACTTGCTCTGAATCAGAAGCATTTTCCTGTGTTCTGGATATAGATTTAACTGAACAGCCCATCTATCAAACTTTCAGCTAAGACATAATATCAAGCTCATGTTGTCATATTGCCTTGCAGGAAGTCTTCACCTTCCTTAAAACTAGATAACAGGTGGTAACAGATGAACCACTATCAAATTTCCCAAAACATCTGTAGAGTTTATTTTAGCTATCCCTCTAAAACCAAATTTTCTTCATTTGCTTGAGAATAATAACTATTTCTTCTGCCCTCTAAAAATTTTAAGAAGTTTTCTAAAATAACACTGCCAAGAGAGAGGGATATATATCAGACTTACAGACAGTTTTGACAAATAAAGAAATATACAGACAGAAGTCATTAAAAAAAAATTACTTTGAAAATATAATGTGCATACATCAAGAATATAAGAAATATAATCTGAATAATTTGGTCAATACAGGAGTTTAGGAGGTCTGCTACCTTTGCCAAACACATCTATAAGATATCTAACATGGAAGAGCTATGAAAGAGAAAAGATACTTGTAATAAAAAGATTAAAAAGGAATCAGGTGGGCAAAAAGAATCTGAACAGCTTATTCTGCATGTCTCAGAATGTGAATCATAGGACTAAATGGAGATTTTTAATCTGAGTTAATCACTGAGGTTTTCTTGTCTAATCTATGACAATCTAATCAAACTAGCCAATCATGTCCTGGACATGATTAATTTCTTCTGAAAGTATATATCTAAAATAAGGCAGATCAATCAAACCTGAAAAGTGCCTATGAAGGCACTTCTCAGTGAAGAAAACTTCAGTGATTGACAAAGAATTTTAGGAGAGTGGCTCAGGCGTGTATATGTACACTGTAGACATACATAGCTTGATGAGAGGAATCCTGTCCTTGGGCTCTGTAATTTACCTTCAACAGCAATTGCCAGCCTAATTTGTGGATCACCGGGTCAGATTATGTCAATGGAAAGCGAAGAGGAGAATAGCACAGAAAATCAAATTATTCCTTCTTAAATGGAAGAAACAAGGAAAAATTGCCACAACATTACTCTTCTGTGACTCAGCAGTTTTAAAATGACATCATTAATTATTTATATAATATATTATATATATAATATATTTTATATATATTATATAGATAATACTATACTGATACTTAGAAAGCTGCTATGTCAATATTCCTAGAATATTGAGATACAGTCAATTTCAACTAGTTAATTGGGCAATGCTAATGAGCTAAAGCAACTAGGATAACTACTCATGTTTTCCAGTTCTGGAATCATGTATTTGTGAAGCCTGGACTTCTGTTAAAATAGAATTGTAACCATTGAGGTAAGCAGAAGGGCAGGGAAAAAATATTGAGGAATACCATTAGTTTGAATGAGCATTTGCCCCTGGGAAGTCCTGTCGCTGACCGCTTGACCGCCCGGTGGCCAAGCAGGCGACTTGTCAGAGGTGCCTCGGCAGCGTGCGAATTGGTATGGCAGCCTGAGTGCAGCTCCTCAGTCTGCCTATGGGCTCCCCATAGAGCTGGCAGCAGCCGGTGTAATTGTAGCAAGCAGGCGAAGGCGAAAGAGGAGAGAGGGACTCCTTGTTGCAGCAGTCCAAGCCTTTATTCCCCGCCTGGAGGGACGAGAGAAACAAGCAGCGAAGAAGAAAGGGCAACAAAAGAGCGCAAAGTAATGGTTACAGGGGATTTTATACAGCAAAGAAAGGGGCGGAACAAGGGGATAAACCAATGGGAAAATGGCATATGGTGACAGCTAACCAATGGTAAGGGGACTAGGGAGGAACACATTTGAAT
Organism: Eulacestoma nigropectus; assembly: GCA_013397775.1. Classification (NCBI taxonomy): domain Eukaryota; kingdom Metazoa; phylum Chordata; class Aves; order Passeriformes; genus Eulacestoma; species Eulacestoma nigropectus. The sequence goes on from VZTE01003580.1 coordinate 124,730, forward strand.
GAACCAATGAGGAACCAAACTGTACAGAACCTTCGAGAACTTATTAACATAAACTTGGGGGTAGGAGGGAACAAAGGGAGAATGGGGGAGGAGATTTCTCTGAGTGGCACCTCTAGGGTGTGGTCCGATCTCCAGGACTGCCCTCCTCATCACTTTCCTGGGCAGGAAAGTCCACCCACTGGATGCCCTGATGGATCCGCATCCTGAAGGTGGACTGGGCCACCGCAACACAGTCTAAAGTCTAAAAATCTAGAGTTCAAAGCGCAAAAGATACAAGAGTTTAAAGAGGATGTTTAGAAGTCTGGGTGAATTTTGCACAGGTAATCTAATGAAGCAGCATAGAAATAAAGACAGTGAGCTGAAGAGAAGTGATGGGGGAACTATGACTCTTACCCTAGAGAAGGAATGGAAAACTAAATCATATACTGAAAAATTTTTAAGCACTCTTGGAACACATAAATCTGCTTTGTAAGTTATAGAGTGCCTTCATAATAGATATTAGTCTCTATAGTATACCTCACAGTAGAGATTCTTTAAAGCTAATCCGAACAGCAAAGTCATGTGGCCTTAGCACCACAAGAGTCTGCAATGCAATAACCAGTGACATTGTTTGGAACCACGTGAGGATCGCATTGAAGGCTCGTATATCTTTATGCTATGAGGTAGCTCCCAATGGTGGCAAACCCACAGAAAACAGTTCTGTGGCGTTTTGTTTTGTTTTGTTTTGTGTGTTGTTTTTGGTTGGTTGGTTTTGTTATCTATTTGTTTAGTTTTTGTTGTTGTTGTTTTTGTTATCTTTTGATCAGGATTGAGTTGCAAATTGCTACCATTCTCTAGATCCAGATAATCTGAAAGCTTAAATGTCAGCACCACCCTAACTGTTCCCCCCATGGTAGTTACTTGTGTCGTGCTTCTGTCATGTATTGCTCTTAATTTTTACATTTTGGTGCAATCTCTCTGTAAATCTCCAGGGAAAAAACACACAGTAAATTGAAGCAGTTTATCTCACTTGCATTTGGGGCATGGAAAGAAACTCTGAGTCTTTTGTGAATGTGCAGGGACGTAGTTAGCCCCTGCAAACTTCCAGATATGGTAGTGGCATAGGAAGAGATCAGGGGGCCAACTGAAAGGAACTAAGTGACCGGTGGAAAATTGGGAACATGAGCAGAAAACAAAAAGGTTAAGGTGTTTATATAAAAGTTGAGCTTCAATGAGATAGTGTGAACGTACAGGATGTATCAGCTTGTCAGGACATAAGATTTGTGTTACAACATTTAAGGCCATTAAGTGAATTTCACAAACTATTCGTAGAAGTTTATCTTCCTAATTATGAATTTTTTGCTACTCTGTGTTCACCAGAATCTTTATGTTTTGCCTACAAAGAAATATAAAAGAGAATATATACATATGGATATATGTGTGTGCACGTATTTCTTCATATCTGTGGAAGTAAATTATTGGTACCTACTTCAAGCATAATTTTTCCTCAATAAGTAAGAAAAAAGAGAAATTTCTTCTAAAGAAGACCCTTGTATTTGCCTAGTTAGATTTGTTATTATGCTGCTGGGAAAGTTAGTAACATTAACCATGTCAACAAAGTTAACGATCAGTTCACAAGTGGGGAAGAAAGTGAAAAACATGACTTTGGGATATATATCACTTTATATATCAAAAAGTGTGCTGAAACCTGATAAATTTTTTTTAAAGTCATACTGTGCCATGACCTAAGTTGCTAAATTAAAAATTAATATCAGTGAGTGTGGTTCCAGTTGTGAGAACATGTGGACTATTTACTAATATATTAAGAAATAAACCATTTTACTTCAAATATATACAGACCTTTTAACAAGTTGAAATATGTATGTGTGTTGGAAGAATAACATTACACAACAGAAGAAATTTTTTTATGAGAATTAACTTTTGTCTATTTTTATTTTCAGATTGTTAAAGTTATTTTAAATACATAGCTGAACAAGAATGGTGACATTCTCGATTTGAATGAGAATCCCTTAGTTTTTCATTAATGGAAAAAAATGCAATTAAAAAAAATTTATTTGGGTCTGTAGCAACAACCATGCTTGAAATCAGTGCACAGCAATCCTTAATGAAGACCTTGGAGGAACTAACAGATTTCCCTCTCAGATTATTACTGAGATGAGAAAAGCATAGAGATGAATTGGATCTCTTGACTAGCAGCCTTCAGTAAAAGATCATGACATTCTTTTGGGGCTTTAGAGATGGCTCAATAGCCTAGCACCCATGAAAGCCATAGATCAGCATCTAATCATGTCAGGAAAATGGAGGACACATACTCACCATACTTTCAAGGACCAAGGTGGTTTTTACAATGCCTTGCTTTTCTTTTAAGTGCAGTTAAATCAAGGCAACATGTTCTGTTTTAGAGACTAACCCCATGGAAGATGTCAAGTGAAATTGTGGTACGAAAGCATAGGCTCTGGCATGCTAGGAAACATTTTGGAATAGGTGACCACCACTGCTGCTCGCCAAAATGAACCAAATGACTTTAGCACCTCTTGATTTTATTTCATGACTTTTTGTCTTCCCCCACTATGCTATGAGGCTTGTGTTTATGTTTAGCAGGCAGATCTGCATGTATCCAGAAACTTCTACTTTCAACCAGCCACAAATAAGCATAATACAATCATAACTTTATTAGAAATTATTCAGAGTTATTACAGTAGTCACCTGCAGCATGTCCGAGCTGCAGAAGCATGGGCAGAGACGTGTCAAGATCAGGAATAGCCCAAAGATGCAGGATTTCTCAAGAAAAGTAACACTTCGAACAAAGTTTCTGATTGTTTCTGGTCTCTGGAAAAACAGGCAGGAAGGCAGGCACAGTGGAGGAAAGGAGGAAAACCAGCTAAGCTTACATGACAGACATACCTGGGAAAGAGAAGTTCTGTCCATGGAAGAACTTCCTGCACTGAAAGACACTTACTAAGCAGAATTGTCGATAAACAGAGTCAGAGAGCTTAGCAAGCACATTTTTAATGAGGATCAGGAGTTGAACTTGGATGATCATTTTAAAGTCTCATGAGACAAGAATAAACTTAAGAGTAGGCTGTTGTCTCTTTGAAATCAGTGGAAGATCTATCATTGACTTTGTGGCACCAGAAGTTCCTTGCAGCTGTTGGAGTGTGAACTTGGGACTACCATATTACTCTTGTGGGTTTTACCAAGAAGCAAAAGGATTTGAGGCTGAGAGAAGTAGACCTCTACTTGTGCTAATTTACATCCCAAAATAGATTTGTGTTTGATTGCTGACATTTACAATTGCTTTTCTTGCTATTTTCTCTATGTATATGATTCTGTTTTTACCCTTTCCTGCTGCTGGCTCTGCTGTAATGCCCTTTTGCCTGGAGGGAGGAAGAGGAACAGATGGCATGCAGCTAGGCAATTATACAACATAGTAAAAGCAGTAAAGTTCCAAATTTAACTTCTCAGGCTATCTCCTTAAGCCATTCCCCTTGTGTCTACCATGCAAAGTTAACGATTGTAAAATTATTTCCATCTATCTATCTACAGTCTTAACTGATATTAAAGTGACCAAAGCAATTTTGATTGACGTTTTCTGAGGCTCATAAACTAGTTATTTCTGATCAATCGTAATTGCCCATACTGCTACAAGCATTATGTACCTCAGCCAGCAAAGTAGGCCATCCACCAGCTCCCAAATGTGAACTCCTAAATTCTCAGGCCTCAGAAGCCTGGGATGCTAGTTACAAAGCAGTATGGGCATAACTCAGAAGAGAAAAATGAAAGGGAGGGGAATTAACAAGAACAAATACAGTATTCAAAATAAAAAGAATCAAGCTATTTGCATTGTAAATGAAACATGCTCTGAAACATCACTGCCGCTACACTGATGCTTGATAACATTCTCTCCACAAAAAGGAAATAAAGGAAAGATGTTGATTTTCTGGAGTAAATCGTTATCCACAGTGTTAGTGTTAGAGAACAGATTGAAGAAATTATAAAACTAGCGTAAATAATTTAAAGTGCATAACAGCATACAGCATCTATTTAAATGACCTGGTAATTTGGCATGAACCCAAGGAATCATTCCCTGAGCTGAATTTATGATGCGTGTTTTCAAAAAGAAGCCAAAATCCAGTAAATAAAGAGATGTTTGGAAGTAATTTCCCTCACATTGGAAAAGATCATAAGGCTGTTCTGTTATTAAACGGCAGAATTACAAGCTCCAGCAAGGTATTTGCTAATTCTGAAGAGTGTTAGGCTTAATCTTAGTTTTCCAGCTGGTTCTGAAGAATGTAATACACTGCCTTGAAAAGGTGTGTAAAATAGATATCCAGCTGTAAACAGCTTCCGTTTTACTTTGTAGTTCTTGCCTTTTAAAAATGTAACTAAAGAATGTCTGGAATTCATAAGGATATCAAAAAAAGTTTTTTGCTTTTTATTTCTTTTTACAGTGGTCAGGCTCAAATTCACACAAAGATGCACATGTTAATGTCATACCCTGAAATGATCCAGGTAAATGCCAAGTATTATATCTGAGTTTGTACTTTAGGTTTTGTTGACAGCTCTTTCAGCCTTTGAGAGATTAATTTCTTCACATGTTCAGCCTCTGCATTCTGTATGGCATTTGATAGCTGAAACCCAGGTGGGGTCACAACACAAAATGCTGGATGTGTTGTGTTCTCTGGAATTCAGAAGCTGCAGGGGATTTCTGAGCCTTTCATTGGTGTGGCTGTGAAATGGAGGCATTCAGCCTGCTCCAAGAGAACAAGAGTTTAGTCAGCTGTGGGCCCATCAGCCACATCTCTTATTCTCACTTGTGGTTACAGAGCCTTTCTTAGCTGCTAAAGTTTTTCTCAGAGGCTTAAAGGGCAGAAAGGACACAATGACAGTCTCATGTGATCCCCTGTAGTGTGAGATTTTTTCCCAAAGGTATATCCTCCAGAAAGCTAGCCAAAGTAGAATCTGCGTGGCTGTGCATTTACCACCTCAACAGTTAGTTGCTTATTTATCCTGTCTCCTAGGAACTAAGAAGTCTTTCTCTGCATCATTTATTTTAAATACACTGAAGATACATTCTATTAGTTTTCCTTTATTCCTTTTTCCTGTGTACATTCCTACAGGTATTTCTTCATAGATAGCTGTATGACAAAGACACAGCATACACTATTTACTAGTAACCAAAGTACAAATATGTTAATACTGAGAGTAGAAAATGGGGTTGGAGATTAGAGATCAGTATAAGGAAAATCTGGAAACAAGCACACTCCTACTTGTGCTTGTTGTATGAAAAGCATGGGTTTGTCTTCCATGCTACTCTGGTTTTCCTGGATTAGACTGTTTCTAAAAAGTGTTGGGCTGGTTTGGGACTGCTTCTGGCCTCGTACTCAAAAACAACTAAGTATAACAGAAGCACCTACAAAACCAGAAGCATTTCCAGGAGAGTGCTGACTAGGAGAATAACATTAAATATATGGGTGTTTGGAAGTGCATTGGGAGGAAAGGTTGCGATCTGGATGTCCTACTTGATTGTTGCATTTAATACAAAACATGGCTAAGCAGTAACAGAAATAAAGATATCCCTGTGAGAGACTAATCTTCTCACCATTGAAGAAAGTACTTTATAGCTACCAGAGAGGGAATAGAAACAGGTACAGAACAGCCTTCTCCTTCTCATGGTTTGGGGAACAATGATTCTTTTCTTTCCATTAGCAATTGTACTTGGACCAAGCCCAAGTTTATAAAACAATGAGCACAACAGGAACAAGTACTATAAGTTGCCTTCCCTCCTACCCATCCGTGTATAAATTTAAAACAAATAATAGTAAAACAAACAGGCAGCTGGTGCTTCAAGCTGCCAGTTCCAAAGTACTCATAAAATAAAACTTTTTTTGTTCGTTTTTCTCCAGGTAGCTATTAATTTTTGTTTGTGTATTTTTCAGTTACATATCATTGTTGGAAGACCAAGGAAAACCAAAAATGACAGTAAGCAGCAACTGACAACACACTTGGAGTTACAAAGACTTTCATTTTCCAAGGTCTTTCTTTTTCTCTCCTCATCAGTGTCTGCATGTAATGGATGATGTGGCAAATAAAACAAAGCAATAAAAAAAACTCAAAGAGACAGTAAGAGAAAAAAATAATTGATGCTAAAGGCCAAATACAGAAGAAAGTGGTCGTCATATCCAAAGTGCCATTATCACAGCCAAATTGCAGCTGGTCCTTCCAATCCAGAACACAGACATAAAACATTTAGGAATCTTGAGGAAGCATCGAAACATATCTTGCCCATTCTAATGGCCAGCAAGTCCAAATGCACTATGTTGAAAAAGTGGATTAAAAAATATATTGTTGTATTTCCAAATATATAAACAAGGGATAGGGTGATGGGGGAGCAGTTTTCAGAATGGCTAAATGGCAGTTGGATGCCTAATTGCTGTTCACAAAATTTAAAGTTCTCCCACAGGGGTTTGTCTGGTTTGTTCTTTTATATGTGTATTTATATGACCATCAGATTTGGCAGAAAAACTGGTTCAGATGTAGCTGCCAAAAAAAGGAATTATTGTTAGCTAGGATCACTTTTTTTTGTCCTGGTTAATATTGTCATTTAATAAGCAAATGCGTTGGCATGGCTGATGAATAACATCCATAGTAAAAAAAGTAATGAAAGGAATTTTTATGACCAGCTTTTCT
>VZTE01003580.1:131452-186747 GCA_013397775.1 Eulacestoma nigropectus
AAAAAAAAAAAAAAATCTGTTTTATAACCTCATGGCAAGGCTCTCAACTTCCAAAGCATCCATTCCCTGTCTTACGCTTTCTGGTTTATCTGTTTTAATATTTACTAATATTGCCTGAGAGAAATCCAATCATTTAAGAATTAATTGTTTAAAAGAAGAAGAAAAATCAGCAACCATCTCACAATGTGTATCAGCCTTTGCTTAGTCAGGGCTAGGCAGAACTGGAGTCTGAATAGTCCCAAGCAAGCCAAGATGTTTGTTAGAGTCGATGTGTATGTGAGATAATGATAACAACAGTAGAAGACCATAGAGAGTAATGATAAAAACCCATCTAGCTGATATGACACCTTGTTGCAGCGTAGGTCCATTTCATGTGAAAATTCTTTGATGGCGTGTTTCTGGTAACAGACAGGAACTGAAAACCTGTTGATGGATTTTATCAACATCCTTTCATAAAATTCTCCAGTTCTTGACTTATCAAAATTTTGTCCATCATTTACATTCTTCTGTCACACTTATCCTGCAAGATAAATATCTAGTTCGAGTTTCAAAAAAGCAAACATCTTCTCTACTTGGTAAATGAAGATGCATTTACCTCCTTATTACATGCACATTGTTTGATATTGCATCACTTACATGCAAAACTATAAAAATCATGCTTTCATGTCCCTGCTTATCTCCATATCATGTAAGAGCAGGCTTGAGATAAATAAAAATAGCCTATGTTTTATCCAGAAAGATAGTCTAATTCTGCTTTGGTTAACTGATTTTGTGAACAATTAGTTAAAAGTGTCTCAGGTGAAGATATTCAAGTATCTTCAGTTCTTGAGACTCAACATAATATCATTTTTCTACTGATAGAGTAATAATCAATTGCTAATAAGTGTGACACAACTTATTTGGACATAGCTGACTGTGAAAGCCTTACAAATTGTTGTGTACAAGTCAAGGTGCCCATAAATTAGAATCCCTGCAGACCAAAGTATTGCACTACATTTTACTATGTACAGTATTTAACATGGAAATACGTAGCTACCATATGCTGTGAAAAGGATTAAATTAAAATATTTCCCCATTTAGAGAATTTGTTTGCCATGGCTGTTTTATTTTCATTGTACTGAAAATACGTTATACAGCAATTTTTAAAAACATTTTTGTGCTATTTCAGACGCTATCTGTTTAACCTTAAATGGTGCTGTATTTTGAAACAATTACATAATGGTGCATTGAATTAACTGTAAAACAAACTGAAAAATGAAGGAAATTTTGAATGTATGGGTTAAGAAAACCAATTTCAAGATTAAAGGATGTTGAAAAGGCTTTAAAAATATGTGTCACATACTATCAATATTCTTCCTGACTCTTCATGGCAGAGATTACCACTCAATTTTTCCTATTACCAATGCTTCAATTGAAACTCTCCACACACCCTCCTGGCCTCCATTTAAACAAGTGAGTGAGCCTTTCACACAGTGTTTTTCTCAGGAGCACCTCTGTTTCCTTACTACAGCATTGGCACTAGGAAAAATTTGGGCAAGCTTTTAGAAAGTATCACAACATTCTGGGGTGCCATTTAATAAGAAACACAAACAGGCACGTTATATATATAGCACACATATATCAATTATATAAACATATAAATTATATAAACTATGCACATACTATGCTCCAACTATGCACACTATATAAACTGTGTATGCACATACATATATGTGTGTATATATATACACACGTAAGTATACATCCATATATATACATATATATGCATACATGTGTATGTAAGTATCCATAGACACAGAATATCTCTATCTATTGGTAGATTGATTAGTAGGTCAATCAGTAGTTTCTATTTGTAGGGAAATAAATCAAAACTTTTGATTGCACTCGGAAAGCCTAAATTTAAATTTCTAAGTGGCTTAGAAATTCTCAAAACTATTTTTTTCCTACCTCTGCCTTTTCACTGTATAAGACATGAAAAGGCAAACAAGAGGTTGCTGCTGGTCCCTGAAAGGTGAAGGTAGTGTACTCTAAGAAGGTACAATTTGTCTTTGCTCTACCAATAAATTACAAATAAAGTCAATGTTCTTCTAAAGGTGTTAACCAATACGGCAAAATTCAAATTCTTAAGAAGCTATGACTTTTTTGATTTTCAGACTTTCCTTATCATTTCACAGCATAATTATTCATTTTTAAAATTTGTGTGTGGTTGTGTACACACAGATAGTGTCCAACACCACTACTAGGTAAATGTATTTAATGTAGTGCACTTCCAGCTGCCTGTGAAATGTTGATTAAAAGTTACATTTTCTGTCTAAAAGTGAGGTACAGAACTTCTAAAAGAAAGAACTAGCATTTCTGTTACATCATTGGTACATATTGGTTATTTTTAGGTAATTCAGAAAGACTCCCATGGCTTGGTCACGGCTACATGACACCAGATGTGATTTTTAATGATGCTGATGTCTTTAACTTTGAAATTGCTCCTCTTGTCCCCCTCAGCCTGCTGCCAGTTGTCTCTGGAAGAGGATTTAAACACTTAGCATCAGAAGTCTGCACACTAAAAAAAAGAATTAGATCTTCCTTAGCAGCTTGAGATTTATTGGAGTGCTCTTTGTTCTTTTGGCACTCACTTAAAATCCCACCACAATGCTCTAAGTAAAAAGGGAAGTTTTATTCCCTAGCTCCTCTCTTTTCAGACATGATTCATTCACATTCAGTTGTGTCTATGTTTTGGGGATGTGTGTCTACCACCCATTTTAATTTCAGAACTTTTTTCTTCATATGATTATTTTCTTCACTCACATGGATATTAAAAAGGCAAAATTCTGAATTCTACAATTCTAGATTCTAGGCTATTATATTCAAGCAAGCACATCAGACTGTTTAGAACAAAACAGGAGCAGGAGTTTCTATAAAAGCAAAGCTTTTTTAGGCCTATTATTGGTATGTTGCCATAGGACTATCACATAAAAATTTCCAGCTCTCTGTGCTTCTACAAGTACCTTGGCTGTCAAAGTTTTCTGTGCAGGAGAGGTTTATGTGTTGTAACTATGACTAAGCTCTCTGTGGAAGTTTTTGAAACATTTCTACACAGGCTGAATCAGAGAGAAACGGCACTACTTAAAAAATTTAAAATGGTAATTACTAACTCAAATAGGAAAGGGGAAAGAAAATTCTAAATTGCAATAATTGAATGTATGGTTAGATATTTCTGAAAGGCTGAATGCCCTTCTTTTGCCTGTTGATCCACTGAGTTACTGGTATTAACTTACTGCTGCCAAGTTGACTTGCAGAATGCTAATGTTGCCTCTCCCGCTGCTCTCTCCATCTGTTTAGTGCCCATTGTTGCCCTTTTGTATCATAATCTCCACTTTATTAAATGTTATCGTACTGGGTTATGTATGGCTGGACCATACTGGAAATGCTCACTTGTTTTCCACAGCTTGTTAGGTTCAATACAGCTTTGTTTTTAGATTTATTCTAATAGATTTTAAAGATGTGTAGAATACAAAACATGGAGGACACTGTATGCATGTGTATATACAGTGTATATATATGTATATACAGTGCTTTGAAGAGAAGGAAGGAAGGAAGGAAGGAAGGAAGGAAGGAAGTAAGGAAGGAAGGAAGGAAGGAAGGAGATAAAGCTGAAAGAAGAAAAGTCAGATGGAGGAAGGGAAGATGATTAAACAGTTCAGCAGCCCAAAAACTAAGGCCAATCTCCAGACTTGAAATCTTTTGCCTACATTCAACAGTTATCTAAAACCCCAGTCACTGTAATAATTTGAAGAGATTGATACACATTGTAGTGTTCCTTTGCAGCTCACAAAGCCATGCTGTTTGACACTGAGAGGTTAATTTATGCCATATCTGAGGGCATTTCCTATATTTTGAAGGTAAATTGCCCTTGATGTGTATTTTATTGGTTTTGATCCACAAAAAGCTGTTATTTCATTTAGGACTGAATCCAAATTTCATTAAAAGTTGAAATGCGTATTATTGCCCCTTTTCAGAGCTGAAACAATGAGACTAATTTTCTTATTGGCTGTCCTGGGATGGGAACAGTCCAGGAGTCAAGGACAGCCCTGTCAGGGAGATTCTCCCTGTGGGATGTAGCCCCTTCAGTGTCTTGGGCAGGATCAACTGAGTGGGGTGGTGGGCATCAGATAATGCCTCAGAATATATAATTAGTTGTTCCTGTCACTCTGTTGGATTGGTGTAGACATTTGGGTTTTTTCCAGGAACCACAGGAAAAAAATTTCAGTTCTGTGAGGATCATAAAACTAGAAAACAAAGCCTAGGAAAAAAATAGGTTTCACAGAACTAAAATCTGATTTGTGTATCCTCAAAATACTATAGAATGAATGGGAGAGCAAGCAAGTTTCAGGCTAACCTGAATAGGTTATACAAGTAATAAATGTCTTTTGCTTTGTCTTTTGTACCTTGTATGAAATAGTGGTGCCAAGGTAAAGAAAAAAAGCCCAAGCACTTTTCTCTGTCTTGATATTTCCTGTGTAATAGCATGGACAAAAAATAGAATCAAAATATTAACTCTATAAACTACCTATTTTGTCTGGAATGAGGTGCATTAGTTGTAAATAACTATTGAAAAATCCCATGTGATAAGTTGATTTATTTAGCTATTTAATTAGAAAAGAACTTTCTCTGACAGATTTTAGAAACAGAAGCCATTCAAGCCATGCTTTCACTTCCCTTTAGGGCTGCATTTATTGCTGCCTACCTTGAATGGATTTTACAGGAATTCTCCTGTGAACAAATTCCCTTTCCAGTCACTAATTGAGTGATGACATTAATAATTGTTTAATAGGTAGATTAGAGGCTGTGTAACTGGAGACAGAGCTAGCAACCAGTTATTTGTACTTGCAGATCAATCCTTCAATTTCATATTGGCTTGTTACAAATATCAAGTACAGGGACATTAAAAGTATTTTAAATAAGACTTGGTGCGCTTCTTGTTGGATGCCTTACTGTGACAAAACATTCTGCCCAGATGAGCTGATAATTGCTATATCCACAATGATATAGCATCTATAAGCATTTTTGTGTATTTCTTATGTATTGGGCTGTCCTTTGTTGCCATCAGTGGGGTACGACTTCATTAGGAGTTGCTGTGTCATTGCTTCCACTGCGGTTGTGGAGTCCTGATTAATGTAATGGCACCACATACAAAAAAACATTATTAAGCAAAGTAAAATAGTTTTAAAGAAACTGAAAACAGATTTTCTCTCTCCTTTTTGGAGCTCTAATAGGATACTAATAACCTCCTGCAACGTCCAAAGAACAGTGATGCCCCAATCATTTGTTATCCCATATGGATGCATCAGTACCAACAATTTCAGCACTCTTCTTTGTGGTTCACAGTCTGAACTGACAGAAGACTTTGGAAATAAACAATTGAAAAAGACATTCCCTAAAGGTAACTATCAAGTCCAATAAGGCTCAAATAAAATGGCCCAGCTGTCAGAGTAAAATACCGCATATCCACTTAGCTCTTGAAAGGAAAAGGTAATGCTAACCAGTTGCTGGAGACAGCCCAGAGAGGTAATGCCAGCTGCACAAAAGGATGCACTGCATAGCAGTGTTCAGATGAATGAATGGCAAACAATGTATAATAGCTGCATAAGTAATTCTCTTCATAGGACAAAATAAAGAACAGAAACACACTTTGTTTAAAAGTTATTATTACTCATCGTAAAACACTCACACAGAAGTAGAAAAAGCATAATTTGGAAGCCAAATGAAACACATTTGAAACATGAGCTTTGAAAGTTGTCCTAGTTTGAAATGAATACTACCTTTTCAGAAGCATTTTATTAAAAACAAGGTTGGAATGTTTGTAAGGATTAATATGTGTCTACCCTTGGGCAAATGTTAAAAAAACCCAAACCAAAACAAAAAAAAAAAGATGTAGAAGAATAGAATGGGAAATTCTTGAAGCTCAAGTGCAAGTCCAGGTCATTTGAACCACATATGGAGAGCACACATGCTTTAGAACAGCAAGAAAAAAAAGGATGGTTCTTCTACAGCTAGAACCTGAGAGTGGCGTAGGTCATGCATCATGAAATGGTTGCTAGGTCATTTCTGATGGGCTAGGATAGGCCACTGCCTGTTGTACAGTCTACCTCTTTGTCTTAGTCACCCTACCTAGTCAGAGGTTTCTCTGACTGGAGGATCTAGAAGTTTATGCTGGGTTGGTTAACTGGATCATTCACTTTGAAGTGGCACCCAGATGTAGCTCTGTTTCTGCTAAAGCAAAGACTTGCAGTGAGAGCAATTACTTGACCTTCTAGTTGATGTATTTAATTTTCAACATACATTACTTCATCTTGGAAATAAAGCAAAATTATAAACAGTTTTTGTTGCTGTACAATCAGTTGAAAGACAGTGTTCAGTGCTTGTTATGAAAGGTTTTTATATTTTCTCAATCCTTCTTATTATCATGTATTAGAATGCTACAGCTATGTATCATGCATTTCTTTCTGAATGTTCAACCTGTTCTTTTTGGAAGCAACTGGATTAGTCCAGCTATTCAGCATTTAGCTTGGGCAAAAGGAAAGAGCTCTTTCAGGACTGCCACAAATATGACTAAGCTGCATGTTTCTCTCACTTTTCTCACTGGTGCAGAGGGAATTTTGATAATTCCAAAAAAAAGGAGCTGAATGGAAAGAGAAGAGCACAAGAAATTGCTTCAGACAAGTGGAGAAAGTGGGCTTTAAGTACCTCGATTATTTCAGAAGAAACAATTCCATGAAACTTAGCCACCATGTTGTTGTAAACCACTGTGTTTTTCTTACTCTTCCTGTGTCAAGGTTTTGGGTGAACTCACAGTCATCTGCTCATGTACTGAGCTTGACTCACCCACCCACAAAGTGACAGCATCCTCTGCTGTGAAGGACTCACCGCAACAAAAATGTCATGTGACTAATACTTTGTGAAGAAGAGATAGGGAGGATGCATCAGATAGAGGAGACCCCTGTAGTTTAGAGGCTACGATAGGATGAGCACTGCATTCTTCTGTATGCAAGAAAACCCCCTGCAGGATGTACTCCTGACTCCAGTTCAGCTGAGAACCTAAAGATTTTTCTTGGATGTGGGATACTAATCATGGCCTGATGAATTTTCATTATCCTCTTTTATTTCTCTACTAAATCTTCAAATCACGAGTTGTCTTTGGGATTCCCTGTTGTGCTCTCACTCATCTATTCTATGTTGAAAAGCTATTCATCAACAAGGTGGAGGGGTGCATGTCTGATACTAACCTGAGAAGCTATGAATGCTACCTGCTCTCTCAAAAGAGAGGGTATGCTGCCAAGCAGCACCTTTACCTGTAATGAGAATGCTTTTTCAAATGTGTCTCCTCACTTAAGCCTTATTCAGGCCAGAGTCCTCTATATCCCTGCCAAACACCTAATCAGATGAGGACATTACCAGGAGCATGGCATGTCTCCCACTTCAGCTGTTCTAAATTGTGCTAAAAACACTTCTGTAACTGTTTGGAAGAGGCAATCCTTGAATTATCTTTTGAAGAATTAATTGTGCACACAACACAGAAACAGTGAACAGACCAAGTGTCCAACATACCTTCCTAGCCACAGAAAGGCTGCATCCTTTAAGTTTCAAGAGTTAGTGACGCAATTAAAAACTGAGCAATTATGTCATCACCTCTTGAATTTAGCCAATCCATTTGTTTTCTGCCTTCTGATTAATTTGGCTGTCGTTGATCTTCTGTGTGCAGTCCTTTGAGAGCTGACAATCTACAAGAGCAAAAATGTAACAATTCAAACTTCAAATTAACTTTGAATATAATTGCCTGCTGCAACCAGAATACTGCATTGCTGGTATTATTGAAAGGGTGTTTTGGTTTTTGTTAACAAACCAAAGTAAAAAGAAAATGTAATAAACCCATAAAAACCATGTGCAACTGTGCTAATCCATGCAATGACACATGTCCCTATCTCTGGATCTCAGCATGAGAGAAGAAAGGTTCTGTAACTATTTTGAAGTTTCAAAAACGTTTATTTCCTTTAAAAATGTGACCTCCTTTTCCTCTGTGCACCTTATAATGGGAAAAGAAACCCCAAACCCTCAAACAAACAAACAAGACCAAAAAAATCCCACCTGTCACTGATTTCGCCTGCATTCCTCTCAAGCCTGTTGAGTCTATCAAGTGTGAACATCTGGGAATCATCATATTTTCTACTGACCACTGAATCAGCATAAAAGGAGGACACGATAAGCTCCAGCTGTTAAGCCTCCTGCTTAGAGGATTAGAGAAATTAACCCACAGGATGTTTTATTACAGCTCCAGGAGTTATATTAAAGATATATGTGGCATCTTCTCCACGAGGAACACAGAAGGGAGCTGAGAGAAAGTATGCAGGGTAGAACTGCAGGAATGTCATCAGTCCTGCATGCTTCCCAACCCATCCTGTTTATAACACCAGAAGGAATTTTACCTTCAGAAATTTTTCTAAGAATATAAACCTTCTACCTCTAGTTCTTCTTTACCATATACAATCCAGGGGAACATGGATTGAATGAACAACAACTGAAAACAGTAGCAAAAACCTTTGAAAATCATGTGCTTTGGTTTGGTTCCTTACTTCAGCTGAGGCATTTATGACTTTTGTCATTGCACTTATACATTTAGGCTTCAATGCATCAGAACATGAAAATATCTTATCTGTAAAAATCATACTTAACAGTCATACTTAACACATTAATTTATTTCTGAGTTTGTACCCCTAAAATAACCACACCCATGTATTAAATATATAAAAAGAAAAAATATACCAAATAAAAAAAAAAGAAGAGGAATCATGAGTGACATTCACTGTTGTGCTTTTTGTCATTGTTAGTAATGTTAACAACTTTATAAAGCCTTGATAAAGTGTTGAAAAGGCTCAGAAATCTGTAAAAAAGACTTACCTACTTAGCAACAAAGTGTTACTCTGAGATCACCCTGACTCCAGAACAAAATAAAATTAGAAATGGACGTGCAGCTATCTTGCAGAGAAATTAATGGGTTTCTGCCATCCTCATGATCAAGTAGCTAAGGAAGAATAATTAAAAGTATGTCATTACTGGCATTGTTGCTGGGATTTTCTTATGATTCTTTTATCTCAAAGTGTTTGGAAGAGTGGTCAAATTTAGCTGAACAAACTCCTGACCCCATTTCTAGGGGCACACTCATCACTTCTATGTGCAACCCTGTCTGCAGCCATGGCGTAAAGCAGGTCACCACCTCAGCCATGTTGGTACAGTCAGCTCCTTCCCTGTGGGGAGACCAGGGGTCAAACCTATCAGGAAAGAGCAGACCCCCACAGACAATCCAGTGTCTGTTTCTGAGCTGTGAGGAGTGGATATCCTGTCCACATTATTAACATTACAACGAAATGCCACGAGGTGCCACTTCTTCTGAGAGAGGTCTCCCAGAGATACCTGGGACTGCAAAAGGTAACAGCTTACTTGCTACTAGACTTGTAGTTTTGGCATTCACCTGCATGAAAACATATTTGCATATTTATGCATTAATGAAATGAACCATATATGCCTCTTTTATGCAAAAGCCTCTTAACAAGTGCTTGGCAGTATAAAGAATCCTTGAAGAGAACAGATTGCAAGGGCCATGAAGGCCTAGGGAGATTAATTTATAACACTGTGAAGCATAAGGGGCTTCTGCATGAGTTTGAATCAGGTCCCCTTTGACAACAAATCCTGCATAATGCTAAGTGTAGAAGGAAAAGGTCTATGTATAACAGAGAGGCAGTGGTATCCATTTGATCCTGACTATGGGATGCACTCATACTCGCTCTAATCCTTTCTAGCTTCACTCACTTTTCATCATGATTCTCTTGCTAAACATTGCTTTCAGAGCTCTGGTTTTCACCCCGGCAACAATTTTTTTTAAAAACAATGTTTGTCACTAAGTTATTTTCCAGTATGGTGAACAGTTGTTTACAACATCTTTTCTTAATCTAGAGTGCAGTAATTGTGCTCTTGGCTGCTCTGAGAACATACTTGATGATTCTTAAATCATAACCTGACTTTTGCCTCAGTTAATATAGAAATTATTTAAATTTCCCCATTGTGGATGCTTTTATTTTTCACTAGATGCCTAGTGAATACCATATAGAGAGGAGCATTTCTGATCCAGTGTTTTTGAAATGCCACAATACAGACAGTAAGACTCTGTGTTAATCAGAATGTGCAAACTGCCACTCCCCATTCTTGTCTCCCAGGCTTTTTTTCTTTCAGACATTTGGTACCTATGTGTTCAGCTGGCAAGAAGTCTGAAAGGAAGATGGTGGACACGTTTATATCTGGCAGTGACATGTTCCTTAGCTGGCAGATGAGGCAGTTTGCTGACTACCTGAATTAGGTTTGGGTACCTTAGCACATTTCAAAAGAGACAGTTTTACTGAAAGTGACACACAGCTTATGGACCCAGACCTGTAAATGTAATTGCCTTTGCTATGTGCTTGTATCTGAGAATTGCTAGGTGTCTGATGCACAAAGCTGAGAAGGACTTGCAAGCCTTTAATATCAGCTAAGTTAAGGTAGATATTAAATATAGTACGTGGATAATAAGTCAGGCCTTGATATCAGATATTCTGACACTATTCACAGTCCTAACTAATATAGAGACTGAAGTCTGTACAGGCTTTCTTGGAATCCTTAAACCTGAACTTCAATGTATTCTGCCTATGAGACACTAGGCTCTTATATTACTTCCTTATCCACGCCTAAGTCTTCTGTTCTTAGATAGCTGGATTCCAATAAACAATAAAAATTTTCTAGAAGCCATGGATTATTTATGTACCCTCAGCCTCACGTGGAGGACCACCTTTCTTTTTTTTTCTCCAGGAAGAAATAAAAAGACGGTGGAAAAGTGAAATTCAGATGTTTGCCTGGTTTTTTTTTGAAACAAGAGAATATGTGCACTTTTTTTTTCTTAGAATCACAGTTTGCATTGTAAATATCTTCATACCTATATTTAACAAAATGCACAATTTTAAAGCATAGCGTTTTGACGTCTACCCTACTCACAGGAAAAACAATCTTAATATGAATTTCCAAACAAAATTCTTCATTACTATTATGCATGAAAGTGATTCCGTTACATAGAATGAAAACATTTCAAGCTGTTCAATGAAGAAATCATGTAGGAAAGAAAAGAACTCATCTGCAGGTTGGCATTGCTGAGAAATTCTAGATTTTTTTCAAATTAATTAATTCAGTCATCTTTAGACTTGAGATATTGTAGAAGAAGAATTAAATGCCATTAAAACAGTTTTAAATGCATCCCAAGAAAAAAAATTTTGCATGCTATATTTCAAAGGTATAGCTCATTATTTCTGGATAAAAAATATTTGCCTTCTGGCAACTGCAGACAAGAAGTGTACTAATATTAGCATATTGTCTCTATGAAACATGGTTGCAAATGGGAAGGGCTGGGCATGTGCAGAAGAGAAGGAAATCATAGTAAAGCTGAACTAGTTAAAAAAGAGAAAAATTATTAGGAAAAGAAAAATAAATAAATAGCATTTCAAATAAGATAGGTAATCATACAGACTTAGCTGTTCTGTAGAATGTAAATAGAGTACATCTACTTCCAGCTTTAATATATTTTCACTTTTTAAGACATTGTGTTATATAATGTGGTTTGGCAAAATACATCCACTAAATTTTAGTTTCTTTTCACTTTTCAAATATCATGCCCTCTATTATTTTTCCTCCTCCTTCATCAAATATAACCTGAAATATTCTAGGAAATCATTTGCGTACTACAATCCTGGATGTGAAATGAGCATTTTTAAAGGATTGACATGTAGACAGCTTGTTTTGACGGTCTGGATTTTGTCCATTTCTCACTTTAATGTTTGATAAACAGGGTTTAGGGGTGGGTTTTGGTGTTGGTTTTTTGCTTTATTTATTTTTAGTTTTTTGTTTGTCTGTTGATTTCCATGGCAGCAGGAAGAATGGCCTTCCATTCTGTGACTACTAGGTTAATGTGAAATTATTATAGTGATCTCATGACAAATTTTTCCCTAGTTGAAAAACAGTATCATTGCTACCATAGTTTATCTTCCAAAATTAACATTGTACATCTAGATTTTGTGATCTTGTCAGGATCTGTGGGATTTTTTCTTACGCACTTCAAGTGGCTGTGCATGAGTACACATGAGCTTTGTATTTTTATTTTACTAATGGTGCCTGAAAATTCTGTATTTGCAGCTTTGCTTATTCTTCAGGTTTTTCATTCAAATAATCTAAGCAAAAGGTAAAACTTTCTGTTACTTATCTGACACCACCAGCCTTCCCTCCTCCATGAAATGATGTGGTTATTTATTGCTGGTTTTGCACTGATACATGCTGTTTTCAGCCATTGGCTGCCTGGGTAATAGCGCTGCCTAATCACTACCACTAGAGCTGAATACTTCTGCAGAAAGCAAGTCCTTTCTCAGATGGAAGGAAAAGGAGATGACTATTTAAATTTTAGCCACAAAGAATTTATTATGAGCAAATCTTTGGCTTAAAAACCTGAGTGAAATCAGTTTAATATAATGAAATGAACATCAGTTTCATGCAATTTAGGATGAATTTGTCTAGTCTTTTGGGCAGATACCAAACTGCAAATTCCTGTCCACACTCCTGTCCTATTCCACAGCCTCTTACCCTGGATTATTTTTGTCCCAAAATAAACTGAGCATTCTGTAAGTTGAATTTATTAAGTATAGTGCTTTAGACATTTTCACTGCAAACTGAGTTTCCTCTTATGAGAAGAACAGATCTTTTTGATGTGATGCATAACAGTAAGCATTAGAAATGGAGACTAAAAATGCTGCAGAAATTATATTGTGCTTGTTAAATGAAGGACAAACAACCAAAAAACTCTTTCTAATTTTTCAAAAATTTAGCAACATGATTCCAATCTTCTGCATTGAAGTATTAATGGAAAGATGAGAGCACACATTTCTTTGTGTCCAATTTGTTCAGATGTATTAAGATCTGCCGCCTATAGACAGAGGCAAAACATACACACTTTTGTTCAGTCTGAAAAACTTGAGAACAGCTGAGTTATTTTTATGGATGGAAGACTTGTAGAAATGGAGCAATTATTGCATCAAATCTTAATGTCTAAACTCACCCTGTCTTGGGGCAATTTTTATCTTGGAAATGCTTTACTTATAAAATCTCAGCCAAGATTTGAAGATTTCACTCCGTGAATTGGCAAGTATATGAGAAAAAAATTTTTAAAAATGAAGGAGTTCTTCTTCAGTAGTTTTTAAATAATTACTATCTCAAATATTTTTTGCAGCACAGAAATAGAATCATTGTTTATTTGTTTATTTGGACTTATTAATATTTGGCAATGAATTAAGAAAACATATTATTTCCTAATATTTTGTAAGATTAGAAATATAAATACTGAGTTTGTGTTCATTTTTTATAATGTATGACAGTAAGCCTGTGGAGAAATGATGCCACAGATTTTATGGTTTAGACCCATATACTTCCAGAACTTATTATTTTGCAGTACCTTTAAATTCAGTTAATTTTCTATGCTTTGTGAACATGAGACCATAAATTTTTAGTGGGACATATGTTACCAGGAAGTCTTTGAGAAGTGTTAGATCTGTTTTATTTTATGCAATGCTTTTACAAAATACTTACATTGAGAAGAATTCAGAAACTATAAATGGTTAGCCACCACTGGACTTGGAAATTCTTGGTGCTCTGCAGGTAGGCCATGGATATAACTATCCAAAAGAAATAATACCATCAAACTGCTGTGCGTTTGTACCCCACCATCTTGAAAATCTTGGAGTTCAGACCCTTGGAGTTCAGCTACAGTCACTACTTCACTACAGTTAATCTCATCCTGAGCAGGGAATAAATAAAACAGCATTTGATTAAAGAAACTGATAATACAATATTAATCACTGCAAATTCCCACCACAAGTACTGTGCCCAGGGAAAGAATAAGATGCAATCTGAATGCAAAAATTTCTTGTTTAAGGATGTACAGAAAACAAAGTTAAGAACTAAAACAATTCTAGAAAACAGTTAAATATCCCTGCCAAATGTTTATTTTTCTAAATCAATCTTTAGACACTTGTATACATTTCTGCCTCTGTTTTACAAGAGTTTATGGAATTTTCAAGGACAAATAAAAGCCATTTTATCAAGACTTTTTGCTCACATGAGATAAAACTTGGCCCTACAGCTATGCAAAACGTTTACATTGTTAAAGAGATGTAGTCTTAGGAAATGGGAGGACTGGAAGAGACTGGTTCATGGTGCTGATGTACATTGAAATGAATATCAGCAGCAGCATCACACACAGGAGGGTGTTTCATTGCTAGAGTCTATCATTTCCCCAGCATATTTCAGATCCTTAAACTTTAGTTAAAGAAACACTTCACTCAAGAGTGGAGCCTTGACCTTTCATGGGTGGATCAGTGATCACATATTAGTAAAAGCGAGCCATATGTAGACTAAAAGTAGTGACATCGAGTACTCAAGATGCACAGAGGGGATCTGATATTTTGTAAGGTGGATTTAATCAGCAGGAAAATTACCTCATATATCTGCCTTTTCTGACAGAAATTACAGATTCAGAAAGTAAAATTACTTTGTGCCTCCTGAGTGGTCCTCTGAAGCTCTCTGAGTTCATGTCAAAAGTCAGAAGCTGAGTTTCAGCGCACAAGAACCTTCGAGGAGCAATGTTGGACATCACATACTGTAATGGTGCTGAATATTGCTAGTAAGCAGAGGGGTACATCCCTTAGTCAGAGGCATAACTTTACCTGCTGGCTGGACAGCCTCTCACCTCTTCTGCCACCCTCTTGGGTTTCTGGATGAGTGATACAGGGCTGGCAATCAGGAGGTGAGGAGTTTGATGAAGTTTATCTGTCCCCTTTCTTGTCAGACACATCTTGGCACATGAGGCAAAATGTGTAACAGTGTGCAGCTGTCTGGTGGGTGCTTGAACTTTCCAGGCAGAGCGCCCAAGCTCAGCTACTGTTGGAAGCGCTTTCATGTGAACAAGAAAAAGCAAGCCTGAGAAGGGTCACAAACAGTTACTCAGATAAACTTGTCTTGCACCTTCTGCCCCTAAGAAGGAGGGTGAGTAAGTGTATGGCTGGTGTAGCAAAGGCTGCCCTTTCTATAATTTCTTGCAAAGGCAGGATGCTGTTCTCCTGTGAAGAGACCCTGAAGACACCTAGCCATGCAATATGAAATCCATGGGAAAAAGCAGTGCAAACTAATCTATTCAGCGCTGGTACTAACACCAACTCAGTGATTCAATGGGTTTCTTAAAGATAAACTTCTGCAGTTGCTGGTTCTATGGGTATTTGTTAACTATTTGGTCCACAGAAAATTATTCTCCTTTCAAAACCAAACAAAAGCCAAACAAGCAAACAGGCAAGAAATATAAAACTCAGCTTTTTCTTTGTTGAATATGTCAGAAAAAACAGAGGTCTTCACCAAAGAGTACACGTATGCTGGTTGTTTTTGTTAGACTAGCTTTACTAGTTACTGTGACTCTATTTAGAGTAATGTATTCCTTGGCCAAATTGGTCTCCTGTCTCTTTCAGTATTCTCATTTTCTTGGTTTTTTCTTGGCTTCAGTTTGAAAATTGTTTGTAGGTTCTTAATTGCAAAGCCTACCAGAGGGAGAGATCAGAGGAACACAGGATTTGCCAAATGTGATGAATGTCCTGCCTCAGGGAATGGCCAATACGTGATTTGTCAGAGGAAGGCCAAAAAGCCTCAAAACACATTCAGTCAGTCATGTAAGGGATCCCAACAGACAAATGCCTGGAAGCCTAGCTCTGAGTACATGACCTTACTTGAGCACAATCCTACAAATGTTATCACACCCCTGCACTCTCTACTGTCATCCTTTTCCCACCAGTCAAATGTATTCTTTTCTGTGTAGACAAGTGGGAAGTGTGAAGCTCAGACTTCATCTACCTTAGGACCTGATCCAAATGTCAGAGCAGAAGAGCAGGATTTCTCTTGTAGCAAATGAAGATGGATGTGCTCTGCCCTCTTTACTGAGCTGAGCAGAACTCCACTGAGGCATGGAGATCAGTCTGCTCTGGCAACTGTGCCCTCTGTCAAGGTGAGACCGCACTCTTCCCTTCAGCTTCTCACCTAAGTCATTATTTATATTTACACAGTTGTACACAATTTCATAGCCCACAACGCACCACATTTCATACCAACCCCACAAATCTCGTGTGTTCATTGTCAAGTATCTCTACCTTTGCCATTGCTACAGACCGATGTCTTGCTGATGTATTAAAACAGTGCGTGAGCCAATTCCTCACATTTTTCCTCCATCTGTAAAATGGAGCTACTAATACCTTTATCAAAATTTTGTTATGCATTTTAATTATTTAATGTCTGAGAAATGCATTAGGTTTCTGGAGTTCAAAACATATGATAAACTTCATTTTACTTTTATGGTATTGATGCTGAAGTTTGATTCAGTGATATCCTCATAACTGCCTCAGTCATCTTAGTTTGGAAGCCAAACAGCTAGAGCACAAGTCTAGAAAACCCTTTTTCCTCACTGGTGCACTGTTTATATAATGAGTAATAACTTCTGTGGCTTGGCTGGAAGAAATTAAGAAGGCAATAAAAATGTCAAACAAAGTTGTAATGAATTTAGAAATAATCACTCATAATTTAGAGTTCATCATCCTGAAGCGTTATTTCTTCATTTGATAGGTTTAGGTCATTATAAAGAATGTGCTCCTTCTTGCATCTGAAACTACATAAAAAGGGATGGTAGTTTATGGCTGCTATATACTTGATGAGATATTAAAATTTTGCAGCACAGCAAAAGATGGAGAAAGGGGGCAAGGGGAAATAGGCATTTGAAGGTTGTATTTCCCTTGGGCTTTTGTGGTCTTTGTTCTAAGTAAGTAAGCATGAGTGTCTTCTTTTTTTTTTTTTTTAAATTTTGTTTTTTTGTTTGTTTGGTTGGTTGGTTTTTTTTGTGTGTGTGTTTTTTTTTTTAATTTTTTTCCCCCCCACTTTTTAATGTTTTAATAGCTTGCTTTATGTGGCTGTGTGTGTTTTGTACATAATTAACTTAGAGAATATTAAGGAAGATGCAGTGAAATGATTTTTAAACTTCAGTTCACATAGACCTCTGTGCAAGTTGCTAACACGGAAAGGGACACACTATGTATGTTTTCATACATTCAGCATGAGAATAAAGACTGCAGAAGTCAGCCCTTCCCTTATTTTGCTTTTTCCCTCCTGTCTCCTATCTCTTTCCCACCAAAGCAAAAGGATAATAGCCCTTTCCCTTTTCCCCTTCTCTTCCACAATTCTTTCTCTTTGCTAATTCTGAGGGTATGTTTCAGCATTCACAAATTTTAACTATTATGTCAAATAGAACAAAACAAACTCTTCTGACCCAGCAGGAAACATGCTTTTCAGCTAATCATATATTGTGAGTGTCATTCAGGTGCTTCCATTAATGTGTAGCTGACAAGTGTGCTGTTTCTGTCACAATTACATAGAGTAATAGTGTCAGGAATGATTATTAGGTTTCTTTTAGTTTAAAATGTTTCTCTGTCATAAGTATTTTGTAACTTCATAGTTGACGTATATCTTTGGAATTAATTGGATTTTCTCTGCTGGAAGACAATGACATTCTTTAAATTGTAGTTACTTTATGTCCGTGAGTTTTCCTCTCCCCTTCTCCCTGCAGCCCCACCTTAATGAGCCTTCTGCTGTATCTCTCCGTCAGTGTCTCTTTAGGAAGGCTGTGAACTGATGCAAACTGTTGTTTTATGAAGACTTCATGTAGATATTGAATGGAAGTCTTCAAAAATGCGTGTGCAAAATCCTATGATTCTGTTACATTCTACAGATTGAACCTTCAGTGACTCTTGGAAGAGAAACTTCTTATGTTAAGGCTTTTGGGCAAGTTCCTACATGGGCAACCCAGTAAACTCCATGGGCTAGTTATGAACTTGGGAAAGATTTATTTAAGTTTTGCTTTTCCAAGGTTTTGATTGTTCAGCACAATAAAATACAGATGAACCTGTGCAAAGCAATACTTGCACATGATTATCTGGTGCTAAAAAGTCATCTGGTTCTTCCTTCATAAAAAATGCCCACTAATGATTTTAACAGTAGCCCAGATTGTCTTGAGTTACCCCACTTCTACCAATCACATAGTTGGAGGATTTTCATCAGAGGGATCCTAGGAAATTTTCTAAGGATTAGGCATGACTGTGACATCACTGTTTGAACCTGTAATTAATTTAGGTTGTCCTCAGCCCAGCTATGAAGCACATTTTCTTTCAGAAGCTGCTCTAATATTTTTCCTGTGGTTTACTGAAGCTTAACTGCTGTCACCATTAAAAACTGTAATAATTTTTCTCCTGTCAGTGACAGCAATTTTATTTTTATGATCTTCCTAAATCCTGTCTCTAAACTTTAAGTAAGTCCAGGATGATGCTCTGCAAAATCGAGAAAGCAAACTATGTAATTCTCATCTATGGTTTTGCATTGGCTTCCTCTGCTTATCTGAACTATTTTAAAATCACCTACCCTGTCTTATCCTTATGCCTATCCTGTGCAAGCCACTACAGTCACCTGTCTATTTTCTCCTTGAATTTTTCCTACCAGGCAATGAATCTGTGCTACTAGGGATATTTTGTCTGTGTGTGTGTTGAAGTCTACCTGGCTGAGGAAGCTCAGTGAAATACAGACTGGGACTAACTCATCTTGTTTTAGATGCCACCATAAACACCTTCTCCAAGCATCTTTCTGACATTCTGAAAACAGCTTTTGTTATGTATGCTGATGTGCTCATCTGTCAGTTTTCAAATTCTCTTTATGTCACCATATCTTCTGAGCTTCTCGGCACATTCCTTTTCCTTCCTACTTCCCTTCATGCACCTATGCCTCAATCACTGCTGAGCCTTGTAGATTTTGCCTGCTTCCAGTTTAGTGGAAATGACCCAAAAGACTCACTTTTCTATTGCAGTGATGGGCTGAAAATTTGATATATCCCAAATTCCATCTAATTTTGGGGAGATTTTACCTTAAAAACCAGAGGCAGCAACACTAAATCCAAGCAAATACCTTGAACAAACTTTCCTTGGAATGTCTGTTGTGCCCACCCAAACATAATATTTTCAGATCTTGGGGACCAAGATGTCACAGGGTATCAAATACCGCTGGTACCTAAAAATGAAAGAAAGCCTCCCTCTAGAAGTTTGGTTCACACATGGAGAAGATTATTAGGGAGAATAAGGACATACAGAACATTCGCAGATTTATTACAAATAGGTCATGTAAACTTAAGTTCAAGGCTTTAGTTTTATGCAATGTTGAGACTTACATTTAATCTGAAATCTATGAGCTGCTGCACATCTCATCTGTTGGTTAGGCTACAAATCCCTCAAGGACTGAGAAAACAGCCTTCGCAGAGCATGGTTATGCTATCAAGAATGTCTTCTAGACATATCTTCTAAATTTACTTTCGTCTTTAGCTTATGACTGGCAAAGTTGTGTCCCTTATGCAGCAGGGATTTTATCCATTAAAGTGACATTGTTCATTAGAAAGCTGATGAATCAGCCCCAGAGAGTCACATTTAGGTAAGTACTCACTGAACTCAATAAAAAATGTATTAGGTGAGGACCTCTATTTATACTTTCCATTATTTGAGGAATATACAAATACATATTATTTCAATTCACTCTAAACAAATTTCAGAACACTATATAATAATATATACAGATGCAAATTAAAAAGATGTTTCATCACCTGCAAAGTAATGATATATTTGATAAAAGTTTGTTAAAAAATTACTATTACTTTAATATAAGCAGGGTTTTTTTAATAACCTAAAATATACATATATATATATGGAGTTCCAGTTACGTTCAGCATGATTAAGGATGAATTTTTGTGGCAAACTAGAAAAATTGACCTAACCAGAGAAATGACTAATGCTTAAAATTTCTCAGAGTCTTTTAACTCATATTTAAGAGGCAGTTATTGTGAGTAATTATAAGTTAATTAAATATTGATTATTACAAGAGTCTCTCATTTAAAAGGTAAAGCTATAAGCTAAACTGTGTTACTTTATAATTTAAATTTATAGTGGTAATAAATGTGCAGTGACACTTTATTGTTATTAAGTAGGATTTGTCTCATTATTCAGCTCTAAATGGTATTAAACATTAAACATGTTAGATATTGTTAAGCATTGGAGAAACTCTTCTAAACATCTACTATAGCTAGAGATAGTAATCATCCTGAACATTCAGAACATTTCTTTCAAGTTTGATGATGCTGGGGTGTTTATTGCCAATTGATTAATTACATCATATTATTAATCCTAACCTATTTTAATTTCACAGGCATGACAACTTGATTTATCTTCAATATTTCCACTGGATCTTGAAGTCAGAAGTTTTTGTCCTAACAATCAATCAATAGTGAAATATTATGTAGCAAGTAGAAATATTTACTTTTAAGTGCCGTGAGTTAGTTTTTAGAGCCTCAGAGTAAACCATTAAATTTTCGATCATTCCTTCAGCTACCAAACAGAAGAAACATTTTTTAAACTATAGATTAAGCCACTGGATATTTTTACCACTTTTTGTTTTGGTGGAGGGTCTACTATATATTTGCAATGAAAGATGATGGAAAACATCTGTTTTCCTTAAATATCTCTTGAAGCATTGTTCCACATCTTTTTTTGTGCAATATATTTGTCAGTTTTCTGCCTATCTGGATCCATTTATCATCAATAAATTCCAGGTGGAGTTTAAGGTAACAAACTACACTTTTTTTCCCACATGTAAAATGGGGAAATCAAGGCACAGAAAAACATGTAACCCCAAGACATGAATAATTTTAGCAGGAAACAGAGAATAAGAACTTGGAACTACAGGCTCTGGATGAACTAGGTTCATCTCACGCATAAAAAAACAAGACACAGAATAAACAAGAGGCAGACAAAAGTAACTGAACTAAAACTATTTTTATTGATGATGTGGGTGAGGGTATTGAGTCTTCCACTAGTAAATTTGCAGACGACACTAAGCTGGGAGCGTGTGTCGATCGGTTGGAAGGTAGGAGAGCTCTGCAAAGAGACCTGGAATGGTTGGATGGATGGGCAGAGTCCAGTAAGATGAAGTCCAATAAGACCAAGTGCCAAGTCCTACATTTTGGTCACAATAACCCCCTGCAACACTGTAAGCTGGGGACAGAGTAGCTGGACAGTGCCCAGATAGAAAGGGACCTGGGGGTACTGGTCGACAGCTGACTGAACATGAGCCAGCAGTGTGCCCTGGTGGCCAAGAAGGCCAACGGCATCCTGGCCTGTATCAGGAATAGCGTGGCCAGCAGGACCAGGGAAGTCATTCTTCCCCTGTATTCGGCACTGGTGAGGCCGCACCTCGAGTGCTGTGTCCAGTTCTGGGCCCCTCAGTTCAGGAAGGACGTTGAGATGCTTGAGTGTGTCCAGAGGAGAGCGACAAGGCTGATGAGGGGCTGGGAACACAAGCCCTATGGGGAACGACTGAGGGAGCTGGGGTTGTTTAGCCTGGAGAAAAGGAGACTCAGAGGTGACCTTATCACTCTCTACAACTTCCTGAAAGGTGGTTGTAGTCAGGTGGGGTGTAGAGGGCTGTGAACTTCTAGCACAGGAGCCATCTGTGCTCCCTTGGAGAAGAGAGGCCTGAGGGCAAAAAGGGACACTGTCTCCAGCAACTCACTTCTAGGTTACGGCGAGCAATCCCAGCATGCTTTGTTCCCCTATGGTAATACCTTGTATCCAGTTGGCTAATTGGTTTCTACCCCACCCCCTGCCTTCCCCATAAAAAGGGGCCTGAGTCTGCCCTGACCCAGGAAGTTCTCGTTCCTGGCCTCCCCTTCGCAGGGTGGCTGGACCATTAAAGCTGTCTCTGTGGAACTGCCATACAGGCCTCCTGTCTCTCTGTCCCCGAGTTTGCCTCGGGTGATCTTGCAAAGAGCTGAATCACAAGAGCTGGAATCACTTGTAGCTGAGAAATCGCTACACTTGCTGAGATCACCCACTGTCTAGGAGGGCTTGCCTCGCCCCTAGAAGAGTTGTTCTCTGCAGGACACTCTCTCTAGGAAGGCCGTGGCATACTGGTGCTTGACAAGCATCGGACCCTCAAAAAGACAGTGGGGGTTGGTCTCTTTTTCCAGGCAACAACTGACAGAACAAGAGGACACAAGTCTCAAGCTGCACCAAGGAAAATATAGGCTGGATATTAGGAAAAAGTTTTTTACAGAAAGAGTGATAAAGTACTGGAATGGTCTACCCGGGGAGGTGGTAGAGTCACCATCCTCAGATGTGTTTAAAAAGAGATTGGATGTGGTGCTCAGTGCCATGGTTTAGTTGAGGTGTTAGGGGATGGGTTGGACTGGATGATCTTGAAGGTCTCTTCCAACCTAGTCATTCTGTGATTCTCTGATTCTGTGAAATGCAGTTTCCCTAAGAAAATGATGTAAGGATATAGTTGTATTTGCTTATAAATCATGTGACTGAAAGCTGTGTAAGACCAGAGTTGGCTGGTTTGCTATGAAAACTGAAGATAACTACTTTTATATCTTAGCAGTCATTTCTACTTTCAAGGGGATGAGAAACACAAAGAAGACATTGAAAACAGCATGTAGGGAGGGGCAAATGTTTGCTTTATATTCTATAAAGAACTGACTAGAAACTTCTCAAGAATAACACTGGGGGCTTTTTAAGTTTCATGAATAGAAATGACAAATATCAGGTTCAGTGTAATATTCCAATACCTGTTTCAGACACATCACAATCAAAAATGGTCTGAAAAATAATGCACGAAAGGTGTGAAAGAAAGGATGCTTTTCAGCATCTGGAAGAGGTTCAAGTATTTGCTGTTGTTGGTTTTATTGGGGTATTTTGGTCTTGTTTTGGCTTTTTTGTCTTTTTTAGGGGAGGAAAGGTGAAGTCATTTATTTTAGCTAGAATTGCTTTGACCTATCAGAGCTGGTAGACAGTAACATTGGCCTGATTTTGAAACTTCATTGTTTCTCATTAAGAACTTGAAGGGTTATCAGTGAGTAGGCTATGAGAGAGGAAAAAAATACTGTGAACTGTTTCTTCCCATTGAATAAGCAGAAATGTCAAGGAAAAGACTCACAAGCCCCCAGATCAGAATAGGAATAGGATCACCTTTGAATTCTGTTGGAGAAAGAAACCTACTGTGTTGACTGTGCAGTGTCTCTTCCTGAAGGTGAAGAGGCAGCATGCCCACCTTGCTCCTCCACACTGTCTCAGAAGGATTAATGTGTTTTTCTCACTTTTGCAAAAGGAATGAGAAACAAAACAAGATCGTAGAGAAGCCTTCATGGCCAACCTCTAGGAGATGTCCCTAAGGATCGCCCATGTCACAGCCCTGCAGATCTGGCCAGGTCTCTTGTGCACCCTCAAGGGCAGGATCATCCATCCAAGCTGATTCAGTCACTCCTGACTGATTGGACCTGCTCCAATCAAACATATCCCAGCCGTTGAAAGCACAGCTGGATTTCTTGTTAACAGTTCTGTTGCCACTGTTTTTGCTGCTCTTGTTGCTGCCGTCACTTGTGAAAGCTGGAAGCCTGGTAAACAAGTGTGGCTGTAAGTTGCTCTCACACAATTGCTTTCACATTATGAGGCTGTCTGGCAGCAGGGCACGGCTGTCCTCTCAGTTGTGTCTAACTGTGGGAAAAAAAATGTGCAGGTTAGAAGGGAGGAGCTGTCCAGTTAAGCCTATGAACACACAGATGCTGGCAGACATCTGTGTACACCCTTTGTGTAGGAGCATGTCAGAGGCCATGGCTCTGACAGAGCAAGTGTACATAAACATGTTGATATGTATGTATATATATATATACACATAAAAAGCAGATAGGGGTGTGAGTCCTGAGGGGTGTGATCAGCCGCTGGGTTTAACAGGAAGAGATTGTTCCTTTGTACATCACCAAAGTGCCATCCAAGCATGGACTTTTTATGTTGCCATTTTAAATACCCCTCTTCAAAGCATATTAAGCTTTTTCTTTCTTAATTTGCTGTAAGCTTGGAAGTATTTTTTACCACCAGCATAGTCTGGAATACTGAGGAGGCACTTGCTTTGGACTAGTAACATCTTCAAGAAAGCAAATACTGGCAAAAACACACACTTGATTGTTTTGTACAATAAAATTGTGTGGAATTTGTGGCCATCTGGTCACTTATAAATATGAATCACAAATATATGTTTTCCCAAGGTATCACAGGGCATCATAAATTTATTTCTCCTCAAAAAACTAAAAAAAAAAAAGAAAAGAAAAGAAGTCAAAAGTTCAGTTAAGCTTTCAGATAGAGAGTTTATTAAAATGAACAACAGAGCAAAGGTGAAGTTTGGAAGGTTTTATAATGTCATCAGAGTTGCCCTGAAAACCTTACTTCAGAAGACAGGGCAGGGGGCTTTTTTTTCAGTAATTCATATATATAGCTGCAAGTGGAATTATCTGTAAATGTCCAGTGTACATATGTAAAATAGGACTAATCTTCAAGGCTATGAGCAACAAAGGCAGGGGAAATAGCACTGCACAAAGAAAACAAATAGCACCCACTAATGCAGATTGAATTTTAATAATTGGGGAAGTTAATAGATGCTGTTTGGCATCATTCCAGGCAGGATTTTTATAGGTTTGTCCCAACTAGAATTCTCTGCCGCTTCCATTACCAGGAGAAAATTGCACAGTTCATTGTTCCCAGCTCTCTCCCATTTTCTAGTCTCAGAAATTCAAAGCCTTTGTGTTTGAATTCATAATAGGAGTTGAGAAACAGCATTGCCAAGCAAGACAACCACTTAGTCAACTGGGAATGTGTCAATTTCAAGACTTCACCAGTTTTTCACCTTATAAATCAATGTCTTTCATGTTACTAATTCTTGTCTACTCCAAGGATATTAAGATGTGCTAAAGCATTACTAAGACATGGGCTGTGAATACCAAAGGTAAACACATGTGGTGTATAGTAGACATTTACAGCATTAAAACAGTTTTCTTCCCTTACTATTGATGATATTCACTGGCCAGTCCTATTGTTTACGTGGACAGCATTTTGTACTCTCCTGCATGACACTGAATCCAGCTCTCCCTGTGGCTGGGGCTTTAGTGTTCATCCTTCATTTAGTAAGGGTGTAAGAGTAGAACACTTCAGTTTATATTACTCATGTTCTATGCATTTCTGAGCATATCCATGAAAGTTGTTCTGCTTTTTTTGGAATTTCATACAGCTTTGTTTTTAACATGCACTTTTTTTGTGCAACCCATCACCATATTTTTTCCTCTCCAATTAATTTCTTCTCCAGTAAAATTCTGAAAGAAAGGATGAGCTCTGCAAGAAAAAATGTTCATGTTGAGTATGGACAGAACAATTTAAATTATTGGTCTTAAATCAGGATGATGTCTTCAGAGAGAATCAATAAAAGATATCAAATTATATACAACTTGGAGTGTAGGAACAGTCAGCATGATTTCCAGCTAACTACCTTACATTCTTTAACTTGAACACATCAGAGCCTTACACTACCTAGACCAAGCAGGTTAGCTTCTTTAGTGACAGAAGTCACAGTGTCAAAAGAGAATTGCAAACCACACCTAGGCTGGCTGTGAGACCTTTCTGCTGTTCAAGCTTGTTCACAGAGAGATGAAGTACTTACACTATTAAGGATTATGTTCTTACAGAAGAAGTAACTATTGGTTACTGCGAATGTGATGTTGCAATACCAAGACTTTCACTGGGATAAAAAGTGAAGCAGGTGACAAAAACGGTAATTTAGGCAACACCTAAAGTCTAAGGGTGTCAAAAGAAGTCTACTTAAAAAACAGTAGGGATAAATTGCACTTAGATGTAGAAATTCTTTTCCAAATAAAATTTAAGGAGTTTTATTATATATATGTGTGTGTATATATATATATATAAGTATATATGTATATGTATGTATGTATGTATGTATATTTACACCTGAGGGAAAAACTTGGCCCTTGCACATCCATGCTTGGGAACATATAAAATAATCCTCCTGAAAAAATGAAACTCTCTCATTTCTGGAAAATGTGTTAGTTTTGTGGGACATAAAAATAAATTGCCTATTGCAATTATACTCTCCCTGGCTGCAAAACATTTAAAATGCAATGGTCCAGGAGACAGTTTAGAGCAGAAATAGGCTTTTAAGAAAATTTTGAAATCAACAAGGCTGGAAAAAAAACATAAAAATCAGCAACCTTCAGTATCAAATTTAGAATATAAGTGTGTGTAATTCTGGGAAATATTAGCAAAAAATAATTTCAAAAAAAAAATTGCAACCTTTAATAATTCTAAACTGCTTCCATTTTTGCAATTAATTACAGAATATATTGAAATTTCAATTTCTGAAATGCAGGATATTACAAAACTCCTTGGTGTCACTTGGAATCAGATTAAAATGTTGATTACTTAGATTTACATTGCTAGAACAAATTTCTTTGTGCCTGGTAACCAAAAGTTCTTTTTACTTCCAAATGGCCAATACTTGAGATAGGCAATACTTACAATCCTTTGCAGACATGCCACTATGTGAAATATGTGGAAAATGGCCATTTCATGCCATTCTGGTTAAAAGCATTAGGCTTGGGTGCATCTCCATGCTAGTATTGAAACAATAACATGACCAAGCGTAACTTGTTTACTCTCAGGTTCTTCCCCAGAGAGCTCAAGTTTAACTGGCCAACATCTGTTGATGCAACCTACTCTTTGCTTCTTAGACAGATATTGCATGGCTCTATTTTTAAAATCAGATCCTTTAGATCTTTTCTCTCTCTCTGCCACATAGAACTGGTAGCTTCTGATTCCTCACTGCGGGAAATACCATTCACCTGAAAGTATTGTGCTGCATTTTCTTCAATGGAAGCCAAACAAGTCAGAGGAAAAACCAGGTAGCATGATAGAAGAAGGAACAAACCCCACAGTCAATTGAAATGCTATATGCAGATACAGAACGTTAACAAAGCCAGCATGCCTTTTTTGTGACACTGATGTCATTACCAGTGTCTTACAAGGATCTTGAGAATTCTGTCTAACATAAGCTTTAACTTTATGAACTGCGCATAAGTGAGAACAAAACTGTAGTGACCCACCTATAAGTGATGCACCTTTTTTATTGCTTTCAAATGCATTTCATGCTTTTCCTCCATTTTGTCTTGTCCTTCCATAAATCTGCTTAAGATCTTGACTTTTTTATTTTTTAAGATTGATTCATTCATCACCAGGTTTCTTTGGGACTATGAAACCTTGCCTTTGTGAATTTGTGACAGTCTCCGACATCCTGAAACCATTTCTTTCCTCTTTCTATTTACAAATTTGGTAACTAAGCTCCATGTCACTTTCCTTTTCTTCCCACCATCTTGCAAGAAACAGAAAAGTTACCTCATTTTTAATTTCACAAAGTCTGCAGAGTCAGCTAATGCTTCAAACAGTGTTTAATGAATTGATGAAAGTCTCCCAGTGTGTCTGAGGCCATGCCAGGAAAGAGCTCCATGATCTTCAGGCTGTCTTCTCCTTTTTCTGTCTCTCTAGTACTAAATCTAAGTGCGGGAAAATTTTTCTCCTCACTCTTTGCCCCGTTATTTTTTGGTCTCCTCTAGTGATTTCTTATGGAAACTGTTTCAACTTGCTCCTATTGGCCAGCAGATACTGTCAAGGATGATTCCCCTCAGGGCAGCTTCAGGAATCAAAAGGATTCTCTCACTGCTCAGTACAGAGGCAAAAACTCTCCCCCTGTTTGTTGACTTCAGACCAGAAGAAGTAGCAGTCTGGGCTTAACTTGCCCTTATCTCCCTGTATTTTTAGAGACTGATTCATGTAAATAGATGTAATGGTTATGCTCTCAGTTTTTAAGAAAAAATAAATATAGTGAAAGAGGCAAACATATCTCTATTCTGTAATCCAGCTATTTTAGGGGTTTTTGGGAGGAAGCTTGCACTCACCAGGCTATATAATTGCCAAAGCAACTGGAGGGTCATAAGTTCAGAGATGGGGTAGAGGGAGTCTGCTGTTACTGTGACTTGAGTAGGTCTCCCAAAGAGCAGTGTCCCAGCAACCTGACAACCAGACCACAATGTGCACACAGCCTGCAGGATAAGCTATAGCAGCCTCTCCTTGTTCAAAAGTGGTACCAAAAGGAGCTTCACAGGATCCTTTCTCCCTCTGCCCTGTAGAATTAGTAGTTTCTGATTCCTCGCTGGGGGAAATAACATGCCCCTGAATGTATCGTGCTGCACTTTCATTGATGGAAGCCCAACAAGAAAGTGAACAAAATAGGGAGCGTGACAAAAGAATGAACAAACCCTACAGTCAGTTGAAATGTTATATGCAGATAAAGAACCTTAACAACCTCAGCATCATGGCTGTGGATGTACACTCAGGTCCTGTGCTTCCTGCATTAGTACTGTCTAACATCACCGAAGGAAAGCCAGCAGGTTTCCTTCATCTTGGCAAAGAGGAAGTCTGGGAATGAAGGAGGAGTGTTCAGACCACAGCTGCACGTGCTTGGCACTTTTTTTTTGTGGTGTGCTTTGTTGCCCAAGATCAAAATGCCTCCCAAGATACCTCCCAAGAGCCAGTTTTGCCTGACGCCTTTCCTCAGCCAAAGACTACAACCACAGTATCTGGGTTATTTTATAAAACATGAAAGGCTAAGACACTTACATTGATTGTTTTAGAAACACACATGAAAAAGATATGGAAACTGAAAGGAGTCAGATGTGCTCGTTGGGGGGCAGAATCTGCCCCTGTGTGGTGTTTCGGCACCCTAGGAGGAACGTCTGTTGCACTGCATTAGGAAGTGAAGATGGTTGGACAGTGTTCTGACAGGCTTACCTCAAAATCTCCTTGCTTTTATGGGTTTATATCCAACCATGATATTATTTGAACACATTTAATTAAATACTGTAGCTGTTTGAAGTCTCTGACATTATTATTATTTTCATATCACTACAGCCTCATACTACTGCTTGCTAGCCGTTATAGCAGCATCCAAGATCAGAGCAATTCATTCTGGACTCAGAGTTAATCTCACGGAAAATCCAATCAGTAAATTGATTAGGTATTAAATTACATTCTTTGTTAATGTTCTCTATTCCTTCCCTTACACTTCAAAAAAACCCATTACTATTTTTTGTCCCCTCTTTTTCTCCCTTCTGTGTCACCCATTTCAATTAATATTACTCTACCATCAAATATACTGCTATGGTAGAGAGTACCTATGGATTTTAAGTTACTACTTTCTTGTTACAAAAAAAAGGTCATTGGTTTGGAAAAGTCGGAAATTAAAAACATGTAAAAATGTGTCTAGTCCCAGGATGACCTAGAAGTGTTCTTTTGACAATTTTTCAGTGATGACTATCCTGAGTGTGCTTCACATGGTCACTTATGTAGAAAATACTGTAAGTAGCAGTACACCACTCTGACTTTGTAAACATTTTGTTGTTTGGGTTTTTTTTTTTACCAGAAGTACCTAGCAGTTAACTTTGGATAACAACTTATTTTTATGAGGGTGTTTGGTATTTTTTGAATTGAAAACTTGTTTTGAAAAAAAACCCAACCAATTCCATTAACTACACTAAGTTCTGAAATCAGTGGGAGCTGCAATCCTCTCAGGACCAAATGTGGTATGTTGAACAGAAATTCTGGAAGTCATATTAAAGCGACTGAGCTAACATCAGGTTATTGCTGCCTACATTTGCCAGACAGCCTACAGAAATATGCCTGTGATCATGGTGAGTCAGGAGATTAGCTGTGATTCCTGTGATTGCTAATAGCTCCTGCATACTGTGTTCATCAACGGGAAGTCTGCCACTGCATACAACATGGTCAGGATTTCATCCTTCTAATTTTGCTAGCCTTCCTTACAAATTGAAGGTAGATTGCTTGCATCACATATACAGTTTGTCTTGTATTTCAGTCTTCAAGCTCTTCGGGCCAAGTTTCACAGTAAGAATATTTTAGTAAAGCACTGACCTCTATTTGGCCCAATGCACTGAGAGACAAAGTGGTAAACCAGTCTTAAATGAGCATGTGTTTTAGTAAGAGCTATTACTGCTTCTGACAATTCCCACAACTGTTTTGAAAGACAATGCTTTGCTTTTGGTTCTTACTTCTTTAGTGTTCCTTAATGAGCTTTTACAAATTTTAGTCCAAGTATCTTTAAATCTCAGTGGAAGATTTTACCACTATTTCTAAGTGCAGTTTGAGACGGTATCTGAACTCCAGCCTGTAGCACTAGACTAAAAATTAGTCCATCCTTATCAAAACTGCGTCTCACTTCAGCTGCTCAGCAGAATTCAGTGTTCCTGTTTTTTAGTTTAGTAACTCTTAATTCTGCCTATCCTTCCCTGAATATGATGTAGACCCCTAGTTGTTCTTGTCTCAGTGAACACGCCATTTCAAATTGCTTGCTGACATCTTGAAACCAGAGTGGTTTGAAACTCAGCTTCTCAGTGTGCTTTCTTCAGAACACTCTCCTCTCTATTTTGCGGTCAGCAGCTTCACTATCTGCTGTTCCTTTCTGTGTCTGCCCTCTCTCCTCCTCCTAGAGTCACAGCAATGGTCTCCTGCTGCAGTGCTCTCCTCCTCAGGCAGAAGGGGGCCTGTCTCTCTACAGGAAGTGTTTGCCTGCTTTGGCCTGACAGCTTCTGCTGTGTTCTTCACGTATTTTACTTCCAGCAGATTCAGGTCCCTCAGTTAAAACCATCCTGTTTTATTTATCAGAATAAGAAGTTCTTCTCTGTTCTCATTTAGAGATTACTTCTGCAGAATTCAAATTTTTGGCCATGCTCCTGGGCATTTAGATGTTTAACACTTCTGCCATTTTTCCTCTCTCTGTTTTTCATCACACACACATCCAAATCATCCCCTTGTACAGCTCTCCTGTTGTCTTTTCCCTCTGCTTTTAATTCCTTGAACTGTGTCCCCAAACCAATTTACCAAGGCTCCACATTCCTCTCAGTCAAATTCATCCTGAAAAGTCTCATCCTGTAGTCTGCCCTGAAGACTACAAAAAACCTAACAGTTAAATCAAATTTTACCATTTTGTTTTTGCCTTGTCAGAGAATATTATGTGTCAGTGTTCCATCTCTTCTCTAATCTTTCCTTTATTCCTTTTTCTGCATCTATGTTCCAGACTTCAAGCTTATTGAAGGTAAAATCTCTATGGTTTTTTCTGAAGCATTTAACTAATCTGTGGGTAGGATGCAAGTATAAAACAATAATTATTGTTCCAAGGATGAATTTATTAATACACAAAGAGGCATTAAATTACTTCTGCCCTTGCTTACTGAAGAGATAGCTGCCTAGGTGGGTCTCAGGAAACTACAGGAGCAAGATTGGCACCTTAGAAATTAAACATACATGCAAGTAAGAGCTCTCATTGAAATGAAAGGAGTAAGTCCCTGCTGCAATATTATTTACTGCTCTGAATGTCTGCTGGATCAGGACGTTCAGTTGCGATGTGATAAGCCAAATCTTCCTTGCCAGAGCCCTTTCCTGAACACCTGACACAGCACAAACCCCATTTACTGTCAGTCATTAAGCAGAGCTGTCAAAACTGAGGGGAGGGATTAAAAAAAAAAAAAAAATCAATCTAGCACCAGACACTGGATTCTAACAATAATCTCCTACATGTCGCTGATTACTTCCTCAGAGATGCAAGAGATTACTGATTACTTTTAAATTACTAAAGCATGGATCTGTGAACATGGAGCCATACTTCACAGAGATGTGGTTCAGTGAGTCCCCACATTAAAAACTGAAAAGAAAACTAATCCAGTATCTAATTCATTCCTACAAATAGAACAAATTTTCAATTCAGGCCTTACTTATTTATTTAGTGTTTTTTTTTTTTTTTATCTCATAGCAAAAATAGTTGCTATGGCTCTGGCTAGACATTAACTGGGAGAAAAGTAAAATGTAAGTAGCATAATGATTAGGCACAACCTGGATGACATGATCACATTATGGCCCATTGTTTGTTTCTTTGATCTTGGCTGATTAGATACATTTTTAATCTGAAAATATAATGAATAATTATTTCATAGAGTGAAACTTAATAATATAAGATATAAAATATAAAACAATAGCTCACCTTATCATCCCAGAAAAAGCATAATGAGATTTCACCACCACTCATACAACCCTCCTGGATTTAGCTCAAATACTGGTATTAATGTTATACTAGACTCAATGCATAATTCAAAATGTCTAATTTATTGGGCCAAATAATTTGCATCAGTTCCCGTGACTTTCATACTCTGAGATTAAACTTTGTTTTCAGACTATGCTGAGTTACAAAAAATGGTATTTCCAGACTCAAGAAGGGAACAAGAAGTGTTATTCTGTTATGTTGTGCTATCCACAAAAAACCTACTGTATATTGTTTGCAACACCCAATATGAAGTAAGTTTTTTTAGAGTTCAGACCTTAGAATCTTCTGATGTTGATGCCTGTGGCAAAGTCAGAGAATTCTCAAATAATATGTCTCATAGCTGTGCACATTACTGTATCTGGGCAATTCTCAGCTGGGTATTGCAGAGGAAAGCTGAAAAGAGGTAGACAAAGAACATCTCTTCAGAATGTGGCATTTATTTGCAATTCCAGAAAACATTCCTTGCACAAAATCATCCTTTTTATTCCACCACATGCTTGTAGCACAAATCCCAACATAATAATAAGTTAGCACATAGCAAAGCCTCCTAGTAGTTTCAGATCCAAATCTCTCCTTTCCCTGCCATTCTGGGATAGATTTTAGGATACCACAGCCAAAACAGATTTATAGTTCTGTTGCTGTTTCTCAGGTTCAGGCATTTATCTGAACCTTTCCTCCTCTATCTGTCCTGACTATTTGCAAAGGTTTTCAAACTCTATTGAATAAGTTTTGGCTCTTTCCTGACATGCTTTCATACTCAGATCTGTGTACCAAGTGCATTGATAACACTGTGAGAAAGGAATTTTAAATCCAACATAGCCTCTATTTTTTTTTCTTACTGCAGTGGGAAGTTTATTCTGCTCACTAACCTCCAGACTAAATGGGGCCTTTGAGATAAATTTTACATTAGTTTATCTCTCGAATTGAATATTACATGATTCTGTATTTAATGTCATGGGATTAGCTGTTAGCCATGCATCTGCCAAGATATTTCCACCATCATGGTGTCAAAACTCAAAATTAGTGATTAATAAGTAAGTGAAGTAAGTGAAAGAGGAGCAGCAAGTTATTTGAAATGATGGGTGTGATATATGAATATGATTAGCTTTTTCTAAAAGAATATTTATATGATTATACGAATGCAAAAAGGCAATGCAGTATTTTAGTCTTTCTCTAGTCACTGGAACACTCGGAAGCAGATGGACTGTGTGACTGATGATTCAATAATTGCACTCATTAAAAATGTTCACGCTTTTAATCTTTCCCCCCTCACATTCTGTGAAGAGCTGAGGAATGAAATGGTTTTGTCATTGTCAGCAGATAGATAATTGAGTTTGCTTTGATTTCCTGGGGTGCCCCTTCCCCATCCCCATGCTGTTGGATTGACATCTCCAGAAGCGTAGCAGAACATATGAATCAGACCCAACTGTCTTAAAGGAGAAAAACATGATGGAAATACTCTTTTCTCCCTCTCAGTATTCACTTGTGTGCACTCAGCCAGCAACCTACCTTGGTAGAGGACAGCATTTGCTTTTTTGCCAGATTACCTCCCCCCATGATACAGTTTCCTACCTGTGGCGCTCAAGGAAAAGAAAGGTACTTCTGCCTTGAACTTATGCACAGAATACTTCTTCTGTTTATTGTAGTGAATTAGAGTAAAGATGATAGAGTGGAGAGGGTGTCCAGCTGTGCAAGTGCCTGATGCCTGGTGTTAAAACAACATGAAATCAACATAATCTCACAAAACACCAAGGAAAAATGGCAGGGAGAGGAGCAGTGAAAAAAAGAGCTATTGTGCTTTCTCTGAAAACAAGGATAAAAATATCTTCCAGCTCTGCTGAAGAGGTGCTTCTTTTTGTTTCTGCCAGTAGGATTTAAGTTTAGAGTTTGCATTTAAATTTGAATTGAGTAACAGCAAAAACATTCTCCAAATGAGGCATTGTATCCACTCAATCTACCTACCCTACTGTCTGGGCACTCATTTTCCAGATGTTGCTCTGGAAAACAATATAGTAGAAGTTGTGTAATCCATGGCTTTCTGACAGTCCCCAGCTGCTTCAGGAGACTCTCA
This sequence comes from Eulacestoma nigropectus, assembly GCA_013397775.1. Taxonomy (NCBI): domain Eukaryota; kingdom Metazoa; phylum Chordata; class Aves; order Passeriformes; genus Eulacestoma; species Eulacestoma nigropectus. The sequence goes on from VZTE01003580.1 coordinate 165,807, forward strand.
CATTATCCATCATTTGTATTTTGCAAACCTCTGACTGAAATCAGGGCATCACAGAGTTCAGCCTTGTTCAAACATGACGACAGAGCCCTTTTGCAACTCTGAGTAAGGTCTCTGAGGTGGACTTTCATTGCTGCCATGCTTAGATTTCACTATTCTGTACCTGTAAGCAAAAGAAAAACATTTTTTCTGCATGCATGTTCTCTTTTTTTGACTTCTTGGGTATGCTCCCTAGGCTCAGCTGCTCCGTAAAACAATTACAAAACGCTGTTAGAGCACTTACACATCCTGGGCAGACTGCGTAAGTGCTTAGACACTACTACAGCCCTCCTTCTGTGTACACTCTCTCTCAGATGCCTGCCATCTGAAGAATGCAATGCACAGATTTTGACACAAAATACACAGATCTGAAGTAAGGTGTACTCATATAATCTCATTCTCATATTATCTTTTTCCTCAAATTCACTGCACCCTGTTATTCCTTCTGTCTGCCGAGAACAAGGATTTTTAGACAAACTTGTGATGTGCAGGTTCTTCTTCGTATATTGTTTCAAAAATTGAAAAGGATGTCTCTGTCAGAAAAGCAGGACATTTTCACAAACTGCCTTTTTTAACTACCTGGACAGTAGTACCTTGTCCCCATGCTTGGCAGAAGGCTGCATCTTCAGACCAATTCCTTCCTCTGCACCCAAAACACCATTGCTCCTTTTTCTCCCTGTGTATATGTAGATGAAAATAGTCCAAGTTCTAACGCTACTTAGCCAACAATCTGTTCACAGTCAAAACTGAGAATGTCACTTCACCTTCTTGTCCCAAGATGCACTACAGAGTGAGGGCTTTATGTATGACACAGGGTATGTGTATTTTACAAACACAAACTGTGAAGTATGCAGTGCACATACATCTTCTAAGTCATCACACCATGGCCAATTTAAATGGACTTGCCACTTGGGCAGCAAAAACAAACAGCAGGATAAGAGTGGACACTCTCACAGGGAAGTGACATGCTTTGCACACAATTCAGTAGCACTGGACCTTAACTAAATTGTCTAAATTAATATGTACAAGAGGTTTTTAAGTCTTGTACTCAAGAATGGGACCATAGATGCTTGGGAAAATGGATCCCTTCTAAGTTTTAAGGAACCAACTGCCCATTGCATGGGAAGTTTCTAAGTGGATGCCACATATAGAGTAGAGCAGGCTACTCTCAGCAGGCTAGTAGTGGACTGAGGAAACTACCAAAAACTGTCTTGAAGTATAAAATTCCACATAATTAGCTACATTCTGATACTGTCTATGGATGACTATCAGTTAGAATGCACAAATCTATTCGAAAGAACAGGTCCATTTAGAAATAAGGCTCAGTGGAAATCACACAATGTGCCAACAAAAGCTTCCCAGGAAAATAGCCACAAGATGCAGCTTCAGACTTTTTATCTGGAGCTAAGCATTATGGCTACACGTTTCTTTTTTCCACTGATGATGGATGGATGGATTCAAGTTCATGCATCTTCAAACACTGGAAAACTTTGGATACGGAGCCAGAGCCAGGGCAGTTCTGAGTTGTCTCTTATTCCAATGGGGTTATTTATATACACATTTCAATCAAAACATTTCTCTGCCAAAGTAGGACATTACCTTTTAGGCGCCAAACATAACACATCGAAGGTCTGTGTTTTGTTTTGAATGCACGTCTGAGCCCACATTCTAACCCAAATACATTCTATATGTGCACTGACTGGCTCAATCCTGCAGCATGGGTCCAGGAACTCATCTTGCTGCCATGTGTCTTGCATGTGTCTTGCAGGATCATTTTGTAGCTGAGGATAAAACAGATGTCCTAAAAGTAGGCTGGTAAGTATCCATATGCCTGTGATTACTAACCTAACAACCTCCTCCCTCAGAGAATCTGAGTGCACAGCTCCTGGTCAATAAATTGGGCATGTTTGCATCCACTTCTTGGCTCATCGCACACACAACCTCCTCACCCCTCAAAATATCCAAGTTCTGAAATTCCATGTTTTCCTACTTTTTCTATGTCCCCTATCTCCCCTTCTTTTCTGAGCCAGTCACAAGGTGCCCTGGTCACGGCAAGCTGTGAAACACACCACTGGTAATACAATATCTGCAGGAACATGGGAGGAAGCAGAAGATGGGTAAGATAGACATTGGCTTGTTTTCACTCTAAGAGAAAATGCTGAGACTTTGCACAAGACAAAAAATAAATATTGATGCGGTCATCAAGTATCAAGTATTTAAAGGCACTGTTCCTTTACGAATTCAAGCACTGGAACCACTTTCATCTTAAACTGCTGGTGAGTCATTGTTCATAATTGGTATCTATTTATCATTAAAATTATTTTCGTGCATCACTGCCCCACGTGAAAAAAGGTGATTACATTTTACAACAAGACGTGACTATTCTGTTGCATAAATTGGATAGAGGTAGAAAAAAGAACAACTAAAATGAGAAACACTATCAAAACAAGGAAACACAAAGAAAAATACAAAAGCGGTTCTTCTAACAACTAGCTCTAAATATAGTATCTAACAGACCAATGCATATTCCATATTGCAGTGCCCCCAGACAGTGTGAATAATGTGGATAGCTTTCACAGAGGTCTGAGATGTCAATTTCAACAGTTCATTTGTAGCATGGAAATCAAAGGATATTTATCCTCCCAGAAACTGAACGTACCTATTCTGAAACAACTGAGGAGGGCACATCCCTCAAAGCTCTACAATACAGCTTATCTGCTCAGCCTCCAAGGGCAACCAGTCAAGTAAGCATTGTTTTGCTTGGTTGACCTTTGGTGGGATTCAGCTCCAGGAATCCACAAAAAACCAGAAAAAACTGTTTAGGACAGCCTTTAGAGGAGGGTACCTGATGCATATTAAAGTCCTAAGAAATTTTATGGAAACATTCTTTGTTTAGGATTCAATCTCTCAGTGATAAATAACAACAGTCTTTTTATATCATTTCCTTTCAATGCTGATGCAGGGCTTCATCATCCTCCCTTTTTTCTCTGGCAATATTATGCAGCTGTAATATAACCCTGCTTTAGGATAGCCTGCCTCTTAAAAATATCCCTAAACCCAGTATAATTTCTCTAACTTTTGCATCCAGTGAGATCAGAGTATTGTCTTCAGGGCTTGTCATTATTTTAGATAGATAAAGAAAAAAATGGCTTGCCTGTGTGGAAAATTTCTGTTGTAACTGATAGCAAATACGGAAAGTCTAATTTGCATATAGATGTCGAAGCTTGCAACAATATACTCCCCTGAGAGAGCTCTTGTTGTTTAACTGTGTACACAGTCTGGCACTATGCTGCCCAGCACCTAATAAAAGCTAAATTAAAACTTTTTTTAAACTCCGAGGCTGTGACTATCTTTAAATTACCAGTTTACATTTGCAGAGAAAGGGCAGAAACATACAAAGCTAAGCCTCATTTAAGTGGAAAAGCAGAGGGTATGGCGGCAAGGGCAAGTGGGAGAAATAACTTTATTTGAGAGTAAACATCAGTCAGATGTACTAATGCTTTAATTCATCAGCCTAGATGAGCTTTATTACAACACTGGGATCAAGCAATACCAAGGAGATAAAAAGCAGTGCTGTGTAAAGGAGAGAGAGATGAGCTGAAGATTATTAACAGAGCTGAGAGAAAAACAGAGACAGAATGGCTGAATAGTGAGGAAATGATGAAATGGAAGATGGAAAGAGCAGGAGTACAAGTGCAAGAATAAAGTAAAATCTACTTTTTTTCTTTTTGTTATCCTGTTTTATTTGAATTTTCAATGTTTATCACAGACTGTGCAGTGAAGGAATAATGTGATATTGTGCCAAGGGAATACTAAGGCTGTCAGAGAAAGAAAAGAAACAGTAAGTCTGATTTCATAATACCATTAAAATAAACTATCATAATATTTTTAATGAAAATGTATGTGATAAATAGAAAAGTAACATAATCTCAGAACTGAAATTTACACAAATTCTACGTCAGACTAAAGAAAATCCATGATTCTTCATAGGATCAAAGAATGGCCTGCATTGGAAAGGACCTTAAAGATAACCTAGTCCAATGTTCCTACCCTGGAAGGGACATCTTCCACTAGTCCAAGTTGCTCAGAGCCCCATTCAACCTGACATTGGACACTTCCAGTGATAGGACGTCCACAGCTTCTCAGGACAGCGTCTTCCAGTGTCTCATTACACTCTGAGTAAAGAATTTCTTGCTGATATCTAATCTAAACCTCTAAGCTTTTAGTTTAAAACTGTTCCTCCTGGTCGTATCACTATCAATCCTTGTAAAAGAGTCTCTCTCCCTCTTCCTTCTAACCCACGTTTAGGTACCGGAAGGCTACTTAAGGTCTCCCCCAAAGTCTTCTCTTCCCCAGGTTGAATAACCCCAGCTCTCCCAGCCTATCTTCATAGGAGAGGTGGTTCAGCCCTCTGATCATCTTCGTGGCCCTCTTCTGGACCTGCCCCAAGAGGTCCACATCTTTCTTGTGCTTAGGACTCCAGAGCTGGATGCAGCACTCCAGGTGGGGACTCAAAGGTCAGAGCAGATCACCAGAATCGTTTCTCTCAACCTGCTGGTCATACTTCTTTTGGTGCAATCCAGGATTCATTTTTCATTCTGGGCTGTGACCACACACTGTTGGCTCATGTGGTGGTTGTAAAAACTCAACTCGTCAGGGAACTTAAATTGGCTTAAACCACACCCTTTTGATAGTGGAGGAGAAACCCAAAAAACCTCAGAGCAATTATACATTAGAGTGACAATCTACTACAGAAAATAGCAATAAACACAGCAATAAATACAAAATTATACAAAAGAGAGAAATGGTGTAACCAACAAAGGCAAGATATCACCTGGTCCTCCCATAGCAAAACCAGGATGGCAGAGGGCCCTAGTGCTGGACCACATGGGCTGAGAGGGAACAAAGAGAAACAATGGGACAAATGAGTTAACAGTGTTTAATGCCCTCCCCAGATCTGGCAAACCATGGGGGATAGGGGAGAAGCAAAACTTGGAAATCTATTTCAATCTGAGTCAGGAATTGTGCTGATGGTATGCTGGGTTTCCACGGCGGGGGATGCTGCCATCATCGGTGCTGTGGGCACCGCAACATCTCTCCAAAGCAGGGATCCCAGCCCTGCCCCCCACCCTGTCTCCAGCCCTGACCAAAAGAGAGTCACACTCTGCTTCTGCTTCCAGCCCCTTTGCCTTTCCTGGCAAAACCACACCTCCCACCTGCCCCATGCAGTGATGCGGATGGTATTGAATATTCAACAATAAAACTCCACTCTCTTGCTTGGTAACATCTCAGGTCCAGCTTTTCATCCAGAGGAACTCCTCCTCAGTCCTCTTCTGCAGGACCACTCTCAATGAGGTCTTCTCCCAGTCTGTAGCCATGTCTGGGATTGCCCCAACATGGGTGCAGCACCTTGCTCTTGGACTTGTTGAACTTCATGAGGTTCTCATGGATCCCCTTGTCCAGGTTCTTGTGGATAGCTTTGCTTCCTTGATATGAAAAGATTTTGAATTCTATGAGGGGTGGAAGCAGAACAAAAAAACGGCATAATGGGCCACACTGTCTGATAGCTCTAGATCCAGATTCTTATCAGCAGGATACAATAGTTCCCACTGACACTGCAGCAAATTGCACACATTTCAAAGAATTCTTCTACCTTGAATTTTAATTCAGTTCTCCTAATGACTGTTAAAATGAATAATGTCCTGTGAACTTGTATCTGAACAGCACTGTAGCATCCAGTGGGACTTTGAACACGGAGAGACATGATACAGAGCCTGAAGGACAGAAAGAGGACATGCTGAGGGATGCTTCTACAGCCTTGTCCTACCAGGGAACAAAGAATGGAGACGTTCCTAAATGTGTGATTGTCCTTTACCTCATGAATTAACAATCCAGTTATTATAAGCATGCAACCCCATCCTGTCATCACTTTTAGAGCGTATTCTTCCTCTAGTCCTGTCTTCCATACTGTGTCTCCTTATTACCCAGTGATAGAGACCCTCTGGATGAAACTAATGTTCATCATTTATCACTTGATTTAATTTGTATTCATATAAGTGTTCCAATTGGAATTGCATTTTTATCACTACGTAAAACTGAAATTGTCTTCTTACTATTCCCTTCACTTATCCATTCTCATATTAAAAAAAGAAGTGTTTGCCCCTTAATCTTTTTCACTCAGATTTCCAGCTCTGGTAGCATAATGCTATCTATCATGCTTTTGCTTATCTCCAGAGAGTCTAAATTACTTCCAAAATTAGTGTTTCCTGGCTAGTGTCTATAAGGTTCTCTTAATTATTTCATCAAGCATGTGCAGGAATGGTGAAATTAGCATTTATAATAACGTGTTCTAAAGGAACAAGGAGATCTACCTACAGCTTGTGCCTGGAGGCCTTTTGATAGAAGGGCTATGATGCTATCCAGATTTTGCAAGTTGTAGGAGCTATAGGGAAGGGAATAAAGCTTCTATCAGGGAGTGAGGGCCAGATCCACCTTAATGAATCTGTATACATGTGTATGCCTTTCTTTGGTATAAACCTGGGGTACACTTTTGACTCAGATCTCTGGATTCTTCACAGTGTTCCAGTTCACATCACCAAGCTGGTATGAAGCACATGAACTGGGTTTCTTTCAGGCATGGCTAAAACAGAAGCGATGGTTTGGGAGCACACCCGATCTGTTCAAGTTTGTCTTGGTTTGAAAGACAGGTGTCTGTTAAGGAAGGCAGGAGCCTCCCTTGCAATGGAAAATGCAACCCCCTTCCCTCCAAATGATTATAATTTTTTAAATTAAGGGGCTCTCAGGCACAGATATGGGGAACAGGAATAACAGTTCTTTACTAATATATATATATAGAGAGAGAGAGAGAGGCAAACAAACAACACTAACTACGGCAGCAATAACAGAACCAGGAACTCAGTGCCCGCCTTCCCTCGGCTGTTTGGGGAGGGTGCGATGGTTCCCTCGCGGCTGCAGGGGGCGCTCCGGAGCGAGCTCGGGGAGCACGCGGTAATGGCGGGCGAGAAGCTCGCCTCACAAACTCCAGGGGCAGCTGATCCTGGAACAGCAGGGATGAACACACAGAATCCTGGGTGGTAGGCGAGATGTATCAAACTCCGGAGCTGCAGCGGGAGCCCCGGGAGGTCTCGGCAGGCAAGGGGTGCGGGGCTACAGTGCAGCGAAGGCTCGGAGCAGCAGCAAAGGAATGGCAGCCGTGGCCCGGCTCCCAGCAGGGCAGGGAAAGGTGGGCTTGGGATCCCGGGGTCCCCTGAGGCACTCGAGCAGATGGGTGGAAGGAAAGCAGCAGAAGGCAGAAGTCTGTAGTAGTGGCGAACTCTCTCCACAACGACAGCAGCTCCTCTCCCCCTCTAATGCCGGCAGGACAAGAGACGGAGGGACCCCACCCAACCCCTTTTATCCAGTTCAAATCTCGCGACCTCTCTGCCCCACATGAGAAAATCCCAGGTAAAAAGAGGCTAGCCAGCCAGACTCCTCCCCCTGTGGCCACGTCTTTTGTCTCTTTGGCAGCTTGTATGGGGAAAAATTCTTTGAGAGAAAAAGAAAACAAAAGGAGACCTCCTAAAACCCCAACAAAGTTGCTGGTGGAAATTGGAAACACTGGACCAGACAGCAGAGAGCTTGAAATAAATTTTCCTGATACACTTATTACATGGGCATTGAATCCTCTTCAGCGGCTCTGCTGTGCTTTAGATATACTCCTACAGGGCTGCACTGTATACAAATACAGCGGTCACATGTACCCATTGAAACAAAGCCGAGCTCTGAACGATAGCTGCCAAAAACATTGATGGTCCTTGCAGGAAGATCCAAAGTCATTATCCCCCTGGCCTATTGACAAATGTCAGACACAAAATAATGAATCATTTATTTACTCCTCTAAAGCAGTTTTATTTTGACTTTATTTAATCATATAAAAACTAAATCTGTTTTTCCCTCCAGTGCATTAAGTATGCAGTCTCTTATAGATTGCATAATGTGCTAATTTGGGACTATACTAGTCAAGGAAGTCTGTATGTTATTCTATTTGTAGAATGTGCTGACCTTAAGGAAATTTATTTTAACCCTGGCAAATTTGTTGGTTTGAGGATAATTCATGGGCATCAGAAGGTTCACAGATAAAAATGTTGCTTTGACCTTCAAAGTGCTCATCACTAACGTGTCATTATGCAAGTTGGAACTTTTCAATCCCTTCAAAATGCATCACCTAAGAACATACTTTTTGCTTGTCACTCTATATTATTCCTATCTGAATGTCTTTATTATCTCCTCATTTTCCATAGCATCGTATGCAAATGTCCCATTTGCACCTTCAATGCCCTTCACAACTATAATCTTTCTATTTAATCAATTTTTTTTGCTTTTCCCTTCAGGTCCATGATGGTAAACCCCTGAGTGACTGAGTATTCAATGGGATCACAACTCTGTGCTTCAGTGCGTAATAGTCTCCTTTTCTCTTTTCTGGTATTAGTTTCTGTGGCAAACTGTACGAGATGACATTCTGCTTTCAGTCCCTGCAGGTATACATCATAGTTGCATGGTCTGCAAGGAATCAACTGCTAATCTTAGTAGGTGAACTCAGTCTGACAGAGATTACATTTATTTATTTAAGAAAAATAAATTGATTCAGACTGTATCAAAAATATACAGAACTATTCTCATCCACTCTTGCCACACTTTTTCCTTCATGTCTGCTGTTCGCAGTGATCGTTTATGGTCTCTTTGTTTCATAATAAATTGCATGCTCTTTGCGATTAAGATTTTGTTTATAAGAGTGCTCATCAAACAGTACAGACAGCATCTCCACGTGGTGCTGTCAATTCAACAGTAAACCATGTATTGACACTGTATGGACTCCAATTCTTGGTTTGTCAAAATAGGTTAATCACACTGGATTGCTGACACATCATTTCCTGAATACAGAATGTAAGCATTTATCTCTGACTGTAATGCTCCAGAGATTCACAGAACATTACATTTGTTTACATCCATGCTCTTCCATCCTGGAAGAAAGTGACATGTTTTTAGGAAGCCCAGCCTCTGACAAATGGCACTGGTACAAAAAGTGGGCAGTTAATGACGCTAGAATGGCAGAAGTTTGATTATTTAATAAAGAATGACAACATTGGAAAAGAAAAAATTGCATATAGGCACATATTTTCCCTGTGAGCAGTCCAGAAAATCTTTCTTATTGCCCTGATATAGAATATTGAAAATTTTCAGAATGGGTGAAGGGCATCCTCAAACAGCAACTATTTTGTCAGCCTCTTTGTATAGGATTCTTAAACTTCCCCTTCTTCTTCTAATAATAATTTTTTAAAAAGCCTATCAAGAAACTAGAATTGGAAAAAAAGTTGATAGAAGAAACAGTCAAAATTTGCCCTGCCCTTTGGTATTACATTGAAATAATTGGTGGGCTGATGAATTTCATCTGAAAAGAAAAGTCAGTTTTATCCATTTGCATGTATGGATTTTGCTGGATTACATATGTGGATAAATGCAAGAATGTATTTTTTTAGTCAAACAAGTTTGCTCTAAGTTAAAATACTGCTCTTCTGAAGTGTTATAAAGTTTACCAATATGATTTTTATAAAAGGAAATATAAGCATTTACACATTCATCCTTGCACTTTCTTCTATTGCAATTCTTCATGTTTTAGGTTCTCTGTGTGAGTTCTCAAACACAACCTAGTGTCTGCCATTCAAAAAAACATAAAACAATGAAAACAAGCTACAGAACCATAGTAATTTCTCTTAGCATTAAGAAGAGCACCTTCATTTGGATTTAGTTGCACAACTCTTCGATAAATTGATATGAATTCTCTCATTTAAATGAAATGGATTGGAATGATCCATTTGGGAAAACGATATAAAAATTCTTTTATATTAAAAGAATAATTGTAAATGGACAGCATATGAACATCTTTTTATGTGCCGATACTGTTGCATTTAGCCCTTTTGCAGTCAATGTATTGAAATAAAATGAACACCTTCTTCAAACTATTTTAGGACTAGGGGGTTAAGACAAAGTGAAAAAAAGCATTTGACTGGGTCAAGAGAATGATTGCTGTCATTTCTCCTAAAAAGAGCAGACTACGTCTAGGAAAATCTACTGAAGTCTGAATAAGACCACACAGACCTTCAATAATGCCAGTATAACATAGTAGCATAGATGAAGGTTTTTTGAAGACAAGTCAGGATGCCATTGGCCATCTTGGCCACCTGGGCATGCGCTGACTCACATTCAGCTGCTGTTGACCAGCAACCTCAGGTCCTTTTCCTCCAGACAGTTTTCCAGCCACTTTTCTCCCAGCCTGTAGTGCTGCCTGAAGTTGTGGCTGAAGCGCAGGACCTGGCACTTGACCTCATTGAGCCTCATGGATGGTCTTGGTTCATTGATCCAGCCTGTCCAGATATCTCTGCAGAGGCTTCCTACCCCCCAGCAGACCAACACTCCCACCCAGCCTGGTGTTGTCCATGAATTTACTGAGGGTATATTCTATTCCCTCATCCAGATCATTGATAAGCGTATGGAACAGAACTGGGCCCAACACAGATCCTGGGGCGACACTGCTGGTGACCAACCACCTACCAGGATGTGGCACCCTTCACCACTCTCTGGGCCTGGCCACCCAGACAGTTCTTAATCCAGTGAAGGGTGCACCTGTCCAAGCCATGGGCTGCCAGCTTTTCCAGCAGAGTGCTGTGGGAGATGGTGTCGAAGGCTTTGCTGAAGTCCTGGTAGACAACATCCACAGCCTTCCTCACATCCACCAGGCAGGTCACCTGGTCATAAGAGGAGATCAAGTTGGTCAGGCAGGACCTGCCCTTCCTCAGAGGATGCTGGATGGGCCTGATGCCCTGGCCATCTGATATGTGCTGTCTGATCTCACTCAAGATGAGCTCTTCCATAACCTTGCCAGGCACCAAGGTCAGGCTGACACACCTGTATTGTCCGGGATCCTCTCCTGGAAATGAAGAGGATGGAGCATGGGACAACTCCCAGAGATGAGGAACAACTAAATTAAAGCATCCAGTTTCCAAGTAATCTGACAGAAAATTAAGATTTCTGCCTCATAATATATTTTAAGACTAATTTTGACCAATGGGTAGTGATAATTCATGGAAAAGAAACCCAGCAAGAGAATGGCAATCCCAGATTTCAGGACAGAGTGTCAAAAATACCAGGTCTTGCAGAAATGCAAGGCAGGTTTTTCACAGAATCATAGTCACTGGAAAACATACACAATGCTTTGTGCACTCATGGTAGAGCTGCTCAGAGCTTGGGAACACAGGCATCTGGGATTCCCGGCTTTCTGACAATCTTAAGGAAAGACACACAAAAACTTAACTCGTAGCGGATCATCGAAAGAGCTGGGCAAATGAAAGAAAACTGGAAAGTTTGTCAGGAAAAGGCTGTACTGTTATTAAAACCTTTCAATTTCCACAAGACAGTCTTCCCCATGCCAAAAAATTAAAAGGTTTTAATATCAGAAAGATTCAGAAAGTCCCAACAAGCTCTATTTGTGAGAATTTATTTAGTAGTGGTATTGAGATCCTCTCTGAACATGCAAAACATTCTGGGTTTATATTATTTCTATGAACAAGCAAGGCAAATTTTCAAATGTATGGAGGAGAGAGAGAACGAAGTACACAGGAAAATGACAAAGAGGGATTTTCCTGCATTTTCTAACAGAGTAATCTATTAATAATACTTTAGATAAGATCATATGATGTTACACAATGTGCAAGTCCTAGTGTTTAGATAATTAAAGGAACATTTTAAAAATGCATTCTGGCTAGCAGCAAGGGATTATGCATGGATTGGTTTTAATCTTCAAAAGACCAGATATAAAAAAAAGATTAGTCTTACTATTGCTTGTATTTAACCTGATACAGAATTTAAACTGACATTTTTTCATCTAAAAATATACAAGTACCTTCTATATCAAACAATTTGTTTGCAAATTTCCATCAGAAAATCTTTACAGTACTATGATAGCAAAGCAGAAAAATGTCTTATTTACTAAAAGAATCAGCAGTTTTCTGGAGGCTTGCTCAGATTCCTCTCTGCAGGAACTATGTCTAATTCAGATTAAAATGTCATTGATTTCCCTGTAGGATCTCAGAGACTCTCAAAGGCCTGTTCCTGTAGGGAATATCTCTTGCCACTGGTCACCATAGCACATCAAAATGGTGCATACATTCTAAATTAAGTAAACATAGCTATGCAAGTTAAGGAAAACACTTAAAGGATTATATGTTGATCAACCCTTTGCTCCGCCTTTTAACCATTCTTCACATCACTTCACACTATGTTTATACGACAAATAGCAGGTATGATACTGCATACAGGAAAGGTGGGCATAAAAAAGGAAGCAGAGGGAAGAAGATATGCTGTTCACCCTTAAAATAATTGAAAGCGTACCAGAACAGCTAGGAAAAGATTACAGCATAATAGAACATGAAACCTAGTTTTAAATCAAAAAATCTTTTGCACCCATAATCATCCTAATCATCCAACTTTTCCTTGCCTTTTTTTTTTCAATGAGATTACTTTTTCTTTGTAATTATCTGCACCATAATCATGAGTTGGCTTTTGACAGCTGAAGTAAACCCTGCCCAGAAGCAGTAAAAAAAAGGAAGAAAAAAAAAAATTCAAACCCCATGGACATCCACTACTGTTGGTTTTATAGGACCCCCACAATGCAGCCTTGAAAGTAACCTTTGCTCCTTCAATTTGTGAAAGTAATTGATAAGTGATTAAGAGCATGTGCTGACAAAAACAAGCTAGGTGTGTGATGGACTGGGCCAATTTCTTGCTTCAATTTACCCTAAATTTCAGATATATTTTTTAGAGAATGATCATTTATTTAAAGAGTTTATGACCTTCAGGTTAACAGACACCCATGACCTGTCTCAAGACTTATGTTCCTGAAGGTGATAAAACTTCCAGTGACAAACACAGAGCAAGAGACTAAGCTTTCACTGTAAACAGGGCAAGTGTGTGGCATTTATTTCCATTGGAGAACACTGTGAGCTCCATCCTAGAAAATACACAGATTCTCTGTCTGAATTAATTCTTACCAAGCACCATAATGGGCCGAGAAGAAATGACATGAAAAAAGAAGACTACTGGCCTGCTATTCTACCCAAGGAGGAGAAAGGACCATGTCAAGGCTATTGTAGTAATCCGCAGTTGCAGGTTTGGGACTGATACCTTCAGTCAACCCTGTCAAGTTCATCATTCAAAAATAATTTTGTTTTATTTTTTAAACTTCTGTCTTTCTCAGAGCTGTCTAGTCAAAGTGTACCTTTGTTTCAGAGTTACCCTTGCCACTGACCATTCCTCTTTGCTCAGCTGTCAGGAGAGGAGAGGAGAGGAGAGGAGAGGAGAGGAGAGGAGAGGACAGGACAGGACAGAACAGGACAGGACAGGACAGGGAATTCAACTGAGGGGTGAAATTATCTGTAATTAAAATAGTTTGACTCCTAGAAATCTAGTTTTGCAGAAGAAAAATCATAACAAAAAAAGGAATGTGAAGATGCTATCTTCATAAACATGAGCTGAAGTGATAATTTTATCTTTCCATCTGACGTTATTTTTCACAATATTCAAGTCAAGACATAATACCTTAGAGTACTACTAACCTGCTGTGATTACCAGAGACAGTCACATTAAAATGATTTCATCACCTCAGTGGGAACTGAGTGAACATTTGTTTAGTTGAATTTGGGCAGATTCGTATCCCAGATTCATCATCCCTCATTTGATTTTGCCCTTGAATTTAACTGAAAAATATGGATAAGAAATACTCAAATAAAAACTTTCATAATGGCAATAATATGCATAAATTAGGCAGAAGCATACAGTTTCAAAAATTTATGAAAAATCTGAAAATGGGATCAATTTTTTTTTTTTAGTTTGCTATTTGCAAACATCTCTGCTCTACTCTTATACCGCAATGGAAATTCTTGTTCTGCAAGTATTCTTTCCACTCATTACATCACAGGCTATGGTGTGCCAAAACACATAACGAACTCAAATCCTACAGGTCCTTCCCTTAGCCCTTTTTAGTGGCGACCTGATGCTTGTGTAAGAGATGGAGAGGTGAGGAGGGCATAGGATATAAAATAATTACTGCTATTCATCGTCCTGTCTTTGGACTGTGCATACCCAACCTCCACAGAAACTGTGTCATTCCTGTGTTTGAGAGTGTGCTGTTTTCAACCATACAAAATTACACAGAAAAAAAAGTAGTAAGTCCACACACTGATACATGTGCACTAGGGAAAGTACGTGGTTGTTCAGGAAAGGCAAAATTTGCTACCAGTTAGTTGGTGACTGAGGCTGCTGTGATGCAAAGACAGTTGTAGGCACAATGGAGGCTGCTTTTCAGCACTTGCACTGGTTACTTCTGTGTCCAGAACACAACCATCCTGATACATTAGCCACAGAAAAAAATGGAAAGGTTATAATCAACATGAAATGGCTTCTGTGAACATCTGCTGGAAGCTGGCTGTGTGGCAGTAGATGAATGTGAACTCTTGGAATTAATCAAGCAGGGCATGGCATTACTGAAACATTTATGAAAATGCAGTTCCACACCATGGCAACAGTCTCTCTCGTGCAGAGGGTGTCTCTTCACCAACCCCAGCTTCCACACTTCTCTGGAGAACAAAAGGAGTGCTATTGATGTAATTGTTTTTGTGAACTGCACTGGGCATTTTCTAGCATTTGGGCTGGTGAATACCTGCTCTTCTTGATGGTCTGTAAGCGGCTGTGTAGAGCTCTCATAGTGTACTGTATAAATTTGCTGAGGTGCAGGCTTTGTTTCAGTGCCAGCAAAAAAGAGAAAATGCTACACTTTACTAAGTTTGTGTCAAACCATTTTGGAAGAGCACTCTTTGTGTTGTGCTGTTCTCCATTTCACTTCACTCATAGTATAATTTTCTGTGCTTTCTGGAAGCCAGCAGATCCCCATGAAAGGCAGGGTTGAGGTGAAGTCTGTGCCAAGCAAGAACCTTTTGGGCTGTACTAGGGGAGGTCTTAAAATTCTTCATATTAGACCCTCATTTTCCCAAGTGTGAAACTCACACTCCCACTAGAGAGCTTGTCAAATGTTAAGCTTGTTCGTGCAGTCACTGATTTTGTTTTCACTGCAGCTTTACGTATTGTTGATAGCTACTCTGTTACTAAATAAGGATGTTACCTATCTCTGCCATAGGACATGAAATGTTACTCTTGGCTCTCCAGCCAAGCTCAGCACTCTATTTTCCAACTTCCCATAATAACCTACCTACTGTTCTTCATGTTATACATTTATTTTGTACCATGTCCTTATCTTCATATGGAAATTGAAAGAGGAGTGACAGGTCAATTGGCACTTGCCTCAAACATCCAAGTAAGAGCATCCATTAAAATCTAGCTAAATTATTGGGGTGTGAAGAGCAGTAAAAAACAAGACACTTCATTTTTTACTGGAAAAAAAATACTGAAATGTTATGTACATAGCTAGAACAATAAATACTGATTGTTTAAAAGTAAACCTCTCCTGAAAAAAACAAGTACAGATACTCTAGTTTATGGTGGTCTTTAAACGCATGTTTTCATACTTAGTCAGGTTAACCACTGTCCCATTCTCTGTTATGTTTTGTGATTATTAATCACTGTCAAGCCATGCTTTATTTGTCCTCCTCCAAAACGTCACTCTTTCTTTCAGAGCACTAAGCAAAGAGAGAATATAATTATACGTGTGTATTTCTACCTCAGTGTTTTGTACACCTTTTGAACAATGTAGGCAAAGTGTTTCAATAGAAATAGTCACCATGCATTTTCTCCTTTACTCCTCCCTTCCAGTCTCCATATTTTCACCTACTGAAAATAAAAAGTACCAAAGTAAGTTTTTAGAAACGGCTGTTTTAAACTTGAAAGAGTTGTCACATACCCACTAACTCTGTTTCCTACTTCCAACTGCAATGAAAAATCATATCTGAACTATAAAATAAATAACACATAGATTGGTGGAACTTGCCTGGTTAAATTTTCCTATTTCACTTAAAATGACTGAACTCAGCCTTTCCCTCAGTAAGAACATTAACAATATTTCTCACGTCTATCCAACCTCTTCTTGTCACACAATGTGAAAAGCTGGGTATTAGAACTCTGCCCAGTTGATCATCAACTACCCAGTTAGTTTCTGCATAAGACAAAGGACTGATTGCCGGCAATTGCCAGGGGTTGACTGAAACGGTAACCACCCTTATCGTTTCATAACAAAGCATTTGACATTTTTGTGCAGAACTGTGAGAAAATGAAATGTTATGGTTCATGGTTTAAACATTAAAATCACCAAAGTACTTTTGTCTACAGTAGCAAATTGTAAAAAGAAGCAACTGCTCATCTGGGTAACCACCAAAGCCCACCCACCCCCAAATATGCCTCCTGATGGGAACCGAATGTTAGTTACTGGACTGTGAATTAAGCCACCTGTCAGAAACTTGAGATAAGATAAAGGTAGTAAATTATTGTCCAATTATCTCAGGTCTAAGGAGAAGTAAACAAGCCTGGAGGGAGAAGAATGTATTGGCAAAGAAAGGCATTCTCAGCAGCTCTGTGGAAAGCCATCTCTGTCTGGGTTGGGCGGGAGTGGCCGTAGCCCACAGACATATCTGCTGAGGCCAGGTTTGCACCCCACCCCCGAGGGAGATGCTCTAACCCTGCAAGGCGAGATGGTGCCTCTTATCATGCTAATTGCCCTCCCTTACACAACTCACTCAGTTGTAAAACTCCCTTCCTACCCCTGGGGAAGGTCTGATGAGGCTTTACACTGATGTGAGGCAGCTATCAGGTATTAGAAGGCATCATAAACCATCAAAGACCACCGAAGCGTACCCAGACTAATTTCTGGGGCCTTCCACCAGAGGACTGCAGGTGATCGAAAAGCAGTGTAAAACTCCTTCGCCCAGGGGAGGTGCCTGGGCATTCCCACTGACCCTGGGTGCATTTTAAGACATTGGACATGGTGTTTCAGGGTCTTCCCCCACAACTGACAGGACAAAACTGTGACCATCACTTTGACCAACAGACACTGAAATTGCAACAACCAAGTCTTGTCACAAGGTCCTCAGGTGGTGACATCTTTCTACTCTTACACCTTCTCTTTCTTTTTCTTGTACATTTTCTAAAGTGATATTTTTAAGATTTCATATTGCTATGTTACTATAGATAATAATAATCAAAATGGCTACATACTTGCTTTCCATTGCAACCAGATTGTTCTAAAATAACATATATATATATTTATATTTATATTTATATTTACAAACACCAATCAACCAATCATTGGTGTCATTTCACTCTTAATAATACACCCCAAGGGATCTATTAACGAGGACCTGGATCGTGGATTACCCTCTCCTTCTGGGGCAAGGATACCTCCAGCAATAACATTTTGGACAGCCTGGACATGTCTCGTTGCTGTCTGTAACCAAATGATCAGCACTGTTTTTATAACCAAATAGACTTGACAAAAAACACAAGGGAATTAAGCCATCACAGCTAGTAGCTCTTTCTGCAGAATTAACCAAATTATATAAACCATTTTAAATAATTGGTCGAAGATTTTCCTGTAGATGCATGAGTTGACAGATGCCTTCTATGTAATTTGAAATAATTGACAGAAATGGATCCTGTATGTGCTGAAGTGGCCACATAAAATTGGAGGTGATTTGAATTGCAAACATCTGGCCAAATGAGAGATCGAGAATCTCCTGTGAACCAGCTGAAGATATTATTTTAAGGACCCTTGCATTGAAAGCTCCGTTCACCATCTACAAAGTGTCCAATCACTTTGAAAGATTCAGAGAGAGAGAAATACAGAATTATCACCTTTCACAATAATGTTTTACACTCTTCTAAATATACATTTAAACCAGAATGAATCAATATTTTATGATCCCGTACAATGACATTAAAAAGACAATACAGAAGAACAGATTTATCCTCTGCAAAGTAGCTCAATTAATCAAGGATTTTCTTTTCAGCCAGAAACAGTCTGTTAAAATCTGTATAGCAAAAAAATCCCAAACAGGGGGAGCCAAATAATATTTCCAGAAGTTCTTAGGAACTTCAGAAGTTCCTAAAGAGTTCTTAGTAACTTAGAAGCTTCTTAGGAACAAAAGTGATTAGGGAGTGTTTTACACAGAACGCACTAACTAGATGGACACCATATGATTATACTGTAATTTTGTTAAGAAATCAGATGTAACAGGATGTACTATGCTTCTACTCCATCCTCAATATGAGAATTAAATCTACATCAATATCTCTGTTATGTTTGAAATAGCATACTTTGTGTAATCATCCATTCTTGCTGAAAAGATATGAAGATAATCACTTTCTGTTGAACATAAAAATATTGAAAATTAAAATGCTTTTTCAGGAATATAGTAATTTCCATTTTTAAGGGAAATGTAAATGTACTGTGGTTCCGTTGTGTTTAGTTCATCAGTAACGAAATATTTTACTAGGACCCCTTGGAATGACTAAACCAAACTATTTTGGTTTAATTCTATTGTCTCTTCTCATTTTTACATAGGATTATTGAGTTTCAAAATTCACAAAATTCTACATATTGGAATGCATAACAAAATTTATAATATTTTCTTAATTTGAAGTGGTGTTAACAATTTCTTTTCTTTTTAAAAAGGCTTCTGTTTCCTTTTCCTTTATTCATTTTCTTTTTTTTTTTTTTTTTTTTTTTAATCTTTGGAAACNTAAAAAGGCTTTTTTTTTCTTTTTCCTTTTTTTTTTTTTTTTTTTTTTTTTTTTTTTTTTAAACTCTGGAAACCCTTTCTCTCACTGTCTTTCTCAGTCTCCCAATTTATTTTTGTCATGTTATTGTCAACATGAATGAGCAAAGTCAGTTGAAAATGTCCCACTTATCTAAAAATGTTGTAGAAATCACTCTCTCCTTTGGCTTCAGTGAAGCATCACAACCTTCTATGAATGATCTGCCTTTCTTTACCCATAACATAAAGTTAGCATACCTTTAGATATACATATTCACTTCAATGTTCCCTATTAGCAAGGATTAACTGACGTAGTTGAGGTAAAATAAAAAAAATATATATCCATAACTTCAAAATAATTGATGGATAATTTGAAAGATTTTGTTCTATAAAAACAATTACTTTTTCTGCCTGAGAGGAAATGGCAAAGAGGCGCAATTTCCCAAGTAGAGAATTTATACTTTCTTAGCAGATTAAAAAAATATTTACTGACAGACCACTACCGTGAGTGGTTGTCACACAACATTACATGGGAAGAAGAGATTTCTCATTCTCTTGGGAGAATACAAGTGGCAAGTAAAGTTTTATTTAGCTCTGACAGAGGGTGTAAGTGTAAGGCAAGAGAAGAGTCAAAGCACAGAAAGTTTCTGTTCTTTACTAACAGTAACGTGTATAAGTAACAACAGGAAGGCTTCGGACACCAGCATTCCCTTAATTTCTCACGGTTTTTTTACCTGTGCTGGAACTGATTCTCATGAGATCATTTCACCATTTGAACAACAGGGTAAGTCATAGTCACGTCATATTTCACGACAAAAGAGTACACAAAATAACACCTTTTACACTCTCTAAATGTGCCTTTAAACCAGTAGAGAATCAATGTTTTATGATCCCATACAACGAGACTAAAAAGTCTTTCTCTCCAGCATGCTTGACCTAAAGGGAGGAAATGAAAAATGGTTTCTAGCTTATCTCTAACTGCCTGCCTACCATACCAATGGTGTGTGTGTAAAAATCGCAAAACTTAACACATGCATGAAAGTCAGAGCCTGGGTTGAAGAAAGAAGAATAATTCAATACTCCATAACCAGCATTGCCAGTTCTTCCACAGACAATCATCAGTAGTTAATTGTTGCGATATGAAATGGGTCCTTGAACTGACAAAGGTAACTTGATAGGTTAAAAGCTCCTCAACTTTCTCTGAAATTTTAAAGCCTGAAGGAGAGGAATTATCCTCATTCTGATTTATTTTCTGACAACCTTCTTTTTCACTAGTGCAAGCAATTAGTCCTTAGGCTCACTGTTTCTACATCCTTGTCATTGTTCATTGTTTTACAAAACACAGAAACTCTTCAGATATCATTTAACCCCCTTCTAGTCCCAATCAAATTGTGTGTGTTTGCATGTGCCTTATTCAACTCAGATTTTATTTATGTTTTACAAAAACTTAAGAAGCAGCCATGATCAAAAAACAAAAACTGTTTATTGAACTTGATAGTACACATATGTATATATATGCATATTTATATTTACATATAAATCCAAAGTGAAACTTTTAACTAAAGGATGATTACAAATATGTTATGAAGATGGGAAAAAATGGGAAAAAAAGTGTGCCCTCAACCCCAAAACTTTCCTCGGCATACCTGAAAGCGAGCACAGAACAGATATGCCACTTTTATCCAGGAATTCCCAAGCTTGTGTTAAGATTACTGAGTATCATTGTTTAACACCAGCCAGCAACTAAACCCCACACGGTCCCTCCCTCACTCCTCCACAGTAAGATGGGGGAGAGAATTGATGGGGTTAAAATGAAAAAACTTGTGGGTTGGCATAAAGACAAAGTTTAACAAGTAGAGCAAAAGCCACTCACACAAGCAAAGCAAAACAAGGAATTCATTCCATCATTCCCATCAGCAGGCAGGTGTTCACTCATCCTCAGGAAAGCAGGGCTCCATCTCACATAAGGGTGTCTTGGGATGACAAACACCATCTCTCTAAGTGTTCCCCACTTCCCTCTTCTTCCCCCAGTTTTATTTGCTGAGCATGACGCCATGTGGTTTGGGATACCACTGTGGTCAGTTGGGGTCACCTAT
>VZTE01003581.1:0-33947 GCA_013397775.1 Eulacestoma nigropectus
GGCGTGGCTGGGGCGGCCCCGCGGCGTGTGGGCCCCGCGGGTCCCGATCCCGCCATGGCGGCGCTGCCCGGGCCGCGCAAGCGGAGCGGCCCCGCGCTCTGCGGGGAGAGCGGGGCTGCGGCCGCCCCGCCGGCGCTCCGGAACGGCCTTCCCCCGCACAAACGCCCCAAGAGCGCCGTGGCCGGGTTCGTGGACCCCTTCGGGGACAGTGATGACTTCACGGCGGACGACCTGGAGCAGATCGACATCCTGGCCTCGCAGGCGCTGTCGCAGGATCCGCCCGCGGGACACGCGTGGGGAGCCCCGGAGCTGCCCCGGGGCGAGCGGCAAGGTCGGTGTGTCCCGGCGGCTGCCCGGCGCTGCCCCGCTGCTGCGGAAGGGTTTGGTGTCCCTTTAGGAACCGCAGAGTGGCCTGGGTTGCAAGGGACCTCAAAGCTCATCCAGTCCCACCCCCTGCCATGGGCACGGACACCTTCCACTATCCCAGGGTGCTCCAAGGCCCGTCTAACCTGGCTTCGGACACTTCCAGGGATGGGGCAGCCACAGCTTCCCTGGGCAGCCTGTGCCAGGGCCTCACCACCCTCACAGGGGAGAATTTGTTCCCAGTATCTAATCTAAATCTCTGTCAGTGTGAAGCCCCTCCGTCTTGCCCTGTCACTACAGGCTCTTGTAAACAGACTTGCTCTGTCTTTCCTGTGAGCTCCCTTAAGAGAATTGCTCCTTCCTGTTCCCCTGGCCACCAGCACCCCACGGTGGTACCCCCTGTGTCCGAGGGATGGTTGGGATTCAGAGGAATAACGAGAATTTCAATCCCAGCAGGCACATTGCATTGATCTCACAGCACCAGGAGCCCCGCTGTGGGGGGTGGGTAATGCCAGCCTGGGACGAGGGTGCTGCATGTTAAACCTGCCAAATAAAAAAGCCGAGTTTCCTAAACTTTTAACATGCTTTAGGTATCATGTTCTGGTAGCATGTTGACTTTCAGAATTTTTCCCTTTAATTTCCACTAATAAATGCATAGCATGCCTGGTATTAACAGCTGACTTTCAGGCTTACTTTGAAAAAAAAAAAAAAGCAGGGGTTTCTTCATAATGAAGCTTAGAGAGCTTCAGTAATCTTAAGTATGTTTTAGCAACCCTGACATCTGTCATCTCGCCAGGTGAACAGGTTTTCAGTGAACCCTTGTTTGTGCATTAACTAAAGTTATCTCGGAAGAAAAGCTTGCTTTTCCTGTGGGTCACCTTGCTGCTTTCTGTGATTAGAAATTTGAAGTAGGGGGTTCTTCTTTTTATAAGAATTGATGCACAAGCACTAGCAAAGTGCTAGATGAGGCAGTTTACGTGTTTGTAATGACAGTGAAATACTGAGATATTCAGGTGTATGCAGTGACAAGTAACAAAACCTTGGTGTTGAGTCACCAGTGATGTACATACATCATCTGTGCTTCAGATTTTGGCTTTTCCCTGCAGCAGGAAGCAGAGCAGAAGATGGTCTGATGAGAGATGCATTCCAGTTTGAAGTGCTGCAGACACAGCATGAAGAAGTCAAACAGAAGGTTGGCAATATCCTCCCCTCTCCTCTGAATGTCACATTTTTGATAGGACTAACTGAAAGGTGGGGATAAGTCCAGATCCAAGCATTTAATTCTAATCAAGTTGATCAATAATCTTTGTAATCCAGGGGTGTGTTAAAATCATTGTACTAGGAAAAGCCTCTAGTAATGTTAGAGTGAGAGCAATATTTTATTTCTTGGTCATTTCAGATTAGCAAATGCTAATTTTTTGGTTTTATTTGTTCCCTATCAAATAATTTCTCTGCTCTGTCAGCCAGCCAGCAGGAATTTTGTTCAACTTAAAAGTTTTGAGAAAGTGACTTTTCAGTGACTTTATGTTACTTTACCTTCTGGTGGTCCTTTATGGAAAGATACTCTGTTTCCCTTTGTCATTCTTACCTCCGTTCTCTGCATCTTTCCCAGCTCTGTTATATCCACCTATATCCACTCCTACCTGTACACCATGTTAAACCACAATTTTTCAGTTGTAGAGCGGTGTCTTTCTGCTCTTTTCTTCTTGCTTTTCTGAGTAACTTTTTTATTATCCCTCCAAAGTCTTGTCTCTGAGTGGTGGTGGCTGCTCAGGAAGTATTAAGAGATTCAGTATGTCATGAAGATACTGTCTGTGGTACCTTGTCTTAGGACAGAGTGCTTCTTGGCTGTCCTGATGGATGTAATAGTATAATTAAATTATCACAGTTATCATCCAAACAGTGAATAAATTACTGATGTGTGTGACTAGAACACTTTAAAAAAAAAAACCCAAAACATGTTTGCAGAGAAGGGGAAAGAGAAGGATGGTCTTGTCATTTTTAATTCTGTTAAAGAAAACAGTAGCTGAGTCTGATTTAATCAGAGAAAGATTAGAGGCAACATGAGTAGAATTTATGAACTGGGTTACCGGGAGCATTTTTCTTCCTAGAAATTACAAATACACCTAATTTTCAACCACGTACTGATGCAAAGAGATACTTTTGGCTGTACCCATCCTTTAATGGAATTCCTCTGTTTGCAGCTGAAAGAAATGCAGGATGAAATTCTCACTAAAAATGGAGAAATTAAAATTCTGCGTGACTCAATGCAGCAGATGGAGTGTGCTATGGAGGAACAGAAAAGATCATACCTGCTACTGGAACAGCAAAAATCTCAGATTTTAAGTGAAAAAGAAAAAGAGTTCTCCAAAAAGGTTTGTAAATATGTCAGTTACCTGCAGATCACGTGCAGAAGCTGATTTATGACTTAATGATGTCACAGACCATTTAGTCAAAGGAAGAACATTTGTGTGAAATTTCCACACAATGCATGCTTTTATCTTCTTACCTAGAAGAAAGAACTTTCATTTGTAAGAACTTGCTGAGGGTTTTCCCCTGCCAAAATAAAGGAGTGAAATTCAGGTGGTAGAGGCTTTCATTTAGTTGTTACTTTTTCGAAGCCATCCCGAGAACATTGCAATTGGAATGTATTTTACAGTGGGAAAAAGGGACAGAACATGCTTTGTGGCTCTGATCAGATTGCTATTCCTGTTGCAGTCATCTTTGTGCAAGCCCTGAAGAGGACAGTGGCTGCTTTTGTCCAGTTGGCTCTGCAGTTACAGCCTCGCTGTAGCCACGCTCTGCGTGGCACTTGCTCTGTCTTAGCCACTCACAAAGGCTTCTTGCCTGAACTCCTGGCACTTGGTTCTCAGATAGTGTTAATTGGACTAACGTTCATAAAAATGGAGATCTTGTGCAGAGTTCACAGTAAGTAGATGGTGATCTCGAGCTCTTGTGGTAACTCAGTTGCTCTGCAGTTGCGCCGCCTCTGAATGGTAACAGTAAAACTGGCCCGAACTCCTCTTTCAGTTACAGTCGTTGCACTCGGAGCTGCAGTTCAAGGACGCAGAAATGAATGAATTAAGAACACGACTTCAGAACTGTGAAAGAAATAAACACCTTTCTCAGGCAGTTCCAACAACAAGGTAGGGGGCTTGGAAAAGGAATTTGTGTTCATTTTTGCAATACATAGTGCTTAAACTATTGAAGAGGTTTTCTTTCTTCATGTAACTCTTAGCTCTGTTGTCTTTAAAAAACACAACCAAAAAAGTCTGATGACATCTATGGAGTTCGTTCAAAAAGAGCCTTCCTTGTGTCTGTGACAGAAATTCAAAGAGTTTTTAGTGAAGCATCTTTAAAACATCAGTGCAAAGAAAACACATTGTTGTTTAATAAAATAATTACAAAAGAAATACTGATTCATCTTTTTATCTTAGCCCTAAAAAGAATCTTGCGGTACAAGTGAAATCAGAAGGATGTTCTCCACAGCCTGGAAGAAGATCTTTTCCTACAAAGGAATCCTTCAATGCTGAAATGTCCACTAGGCCATCGTGTTCTTCAGGAAATTTTATGGCCCCAGCTACGTCAATCAAAGAAGGTAAACCCATGTACAGCTTGCAATATTTTTAGCTGCATGTGAACATTCTGCCTTAGAGAAGGGTTTTGGTGCTGTGTGACTCAACAGTTGCAGTCAGTTCACAGTCATTTATTTTGGTTTTGCTTAAATTTTTTTCCAATTTATAACAACTGGAGTTAAATAGCCATGACTGAAATTTGCATGAAGATCATTTTAATTCCTACCAGGTGTCAAGGTGTCAATGATGAAGTGGCCAGTGACTGCAATAAAAAACTTCATTGTGTGATGAACTGAAACATCCAAATCGTTCATCTGTCTTTTCTCATTGAATAAAGAATAGGAAATAATTTGACTATTTCTTGGTTTGCTAGTCAGCTAATGCTTTTTTGTATTCTTGTTCTGGCTTTAAAGCTGACCTTTTTGGGGATTGGATTTTAAAGGGTACATATTTAGCCATATTAAAAGAAGCAACTGAAACAATGTACTCATTTCCTATTTTATGTGTAGGGCAGTAATTCTCACAAATTTGTATCTTGAAATTCACTGAGTAAAGCTTAGGAAATTAATATCTGCGTATATTTGAAGATTGCTATAATATGAAACAAAATAAGTGATTTTTTTATAGCAATGGGAAATAATAAATGGAAGAAATGTGGATATCATCAACTAATCCTTACTTGAAGTCATGAAAAATATGAGGTGTTGCTATCAGTTACACTGTTCATTCTGAAAATATGGGCGGTAGGAACTCCAGCAAAAAGAAGAATGCAGTAGCCTTAAAGCATTAGTATTGCTACTGTTTGTTATGGTAACAACACTCAATATGCCTATTTGTTTCAAAAATACATTTGTTTCCTTTTCTTCTGAACCCTGCAAGGCTTTTGGCCTTAGTTTGCCTGGTAATTGTGACATACAGAGATGATTAAAAGATTACCTAACACTGTGTCTGAGTGTGTGTAAAGGATGGGTGCAGATCTATGTTCTCACAATCCCTGTTTGTTTCAGACAGTAAGATAAACCTTCCTGAAGTTTCATCCCTGAGGCAGCACAAAGCAACAGGAAAAAACGGTTCCTACAACTCTGTCCCCAAACGAAATACACAAGGTAACTTAATTCTCTTAATGCAGAAATAAAACCAGGGGAAATGTACTTTAAAAAAACACCAAACACTATAATAAGCATTTTCAACAGTTAGCTCCAAGAATTCTTCAGGGTACTATCTTAGTTACAGTTGGCAGTGGAATAGCATCACATAATTTCCACGTCTGGAGTGGAAAATGGAGGGCAAGTTACCAGGACAGCTGGGATATATGATCACTTGGCTCAAGCTATTTTGCTAGTATGGGATCATAATTAAAATACCTCTAAATATAATTTGGTTTATATTTAAATATCTTAAATTCAATTTTCTGAAAATCATCCTCTTGTTAAGAAAGAAGATTCGTAATGAAAAAACCATTTTGAGGTTGAGAGCACTCTAAATAAGGCTGATCCTTTGAAATACTAGTTTTTTGTTGTTGATGATGGCAAAGCTACTCCAAAGACAAGGCTGTATCCTTCCAGGTTCTATCTTGCTGAATGCACTGATGAAGCAGCCCATTGTCCCCGGGTCATTTCTAGGACTCTGCCACCTTCTCAGTAGCAGCTCTGAGCCTCTACCTGGAGCTGTGTTGCCGCCCAACTCTTTGGATACGTAAGTTTTATCTTCTTTGTTAAACTCTACCTGCCACGTTCAGTACAGTGGCATTCTCTGTACTAAGAAACACTTGGTCATGCAGGACAGCTCATTCCCAGGGGTAAATCCTGCTCTGCTTAGGCCATTTAGGGCAAAATTTGGAACATCATTCTGCATCTTTGATTATCACAGATACTAAACACTGGAACATCACAAAGAGATAAATTAAGTTAATTATCTGTTAGGGGAAGGCACAGAACTAAACCTGGGAGTAGCTGTTAGCAGCTTGCATTGCAATGAGGGAAGTACAGAAATAGGATCATGAGTTAAGGGGAAAGAAAATGTTGAAAATGTGATTAAAAGTTGGTTTTATATCTTCAGAATAGCAACTGTGTTCAATTTGTAATGTACAACTTGAGTGCAATTTTCCAAGATATATTTATATTTCCTGGTAAAGCATTTTAAATATGAGTATTGGATATGAATTATAACAGTTTTTCACTTTACAGAATTAGGCTGTAGCTCCTGAAATACCTTTGCTTTTCTGATAGGTTATTTTTTTAGTAAGGAAACCTAGAATGCTTTGAAATGGCTCTTCCATGCAGGTATCAAGGAGTAGGATGATGTTTTTCCCCCTTTTTTTCTATTTTGGAAACAGACATCTCCTAGTACTCTGGCCTTTCTATTATTCAATTCATAATGTGCATAACTCAGATTTCAACTCTGTTCTCTGCCTTTTCTTGTGAAGCATTTCCCTTTTACTTTTATTTGGACAGGAAGCCCACACAACTCCCCAGCAGCAGGACAACTCAAGAAGGAATCGCTCCTCTTGTATCCCTGCAAGAAGCTCAAAAACTGGCAATAACAGGACTGAACTTGATTGCTCTGGATGAAGGATTATCTGAGGGAGGCCCAGCAGAAGGCCAGGGACGGCTCCTGCCCCTCACACAGAGCAGGATCCGAGGTGCTGTGTATCTCCTGCCCTTGGTGGAGCACCACATTGGTGCCTTCTGCCAAGCAGAGCAGCTCGGGGACACACCAGGGAATGGAGCCTGTGGGACCCATCCAGCTGCTGCTTCCAGAGCCAGCACAAACACGGTGTCAAGCAAAGAGGACTTCAGGTTGTCCTTTGAAGAAACTACTCTTGTATCACTGGGGATCCTTTATTATTTGGTGTTCTACAGCTGGGATGTTGTCCACGCACTGCTGTCTGCTGAAGTGGGAGGAAGCTCTGCTGCTGGAGATGAACAGGTTTCCAAGACGGACAAAAATGTGTCCTGTGACAATCAGTGTGACAATAAAGAAGAGAAAAGGACACAAGGAGGGCTGCCTGCAGCTCCACAGGATCCTCCCAATAATGTTCGAGCTCAACATTCTTTGTTTAAAAAGCTGCTTCAGATTTTAGCTTTTTCTGCTGGCAGGGGCTCCCAGACTGACAATATCCTGAGCCAAAGCCTAAAGGTTTTGGTGAAATTAGCTGAAAATTCAACTATGGACTTGTTAATAAAGTAAGTCAGTAATAGCTTGAAAATTATTTCAGAGTCTGCTGTTTAGAGGTTTTCATTCTCTGTTGAAACTCATCTGGGCAGATTTCAGTAGAAGCTGTGCCGTGTATGAGAGAAATCACATCTCACATTACCTTTGAGAAGCAGCTGAGGATCTTTCTACTGCCTTTGCTCTTAATGAATGTAATAATCATCCCTGATCAGTAACAAGGTTTGCTGATGATGTTCATATGAAGCAGATGCCATTGCCACATTAAAAGTGAGGAAGCTTCTTAAGGCCACATGCAGATTAGAATATTTATAACATTCATTTTGGGGTTTTTCTGGGAGGTATGTAAGGAAGGAAAGCACAGGATCTCATTCTGGCAGGTAAAACTGCCAGGGTGAGCTACAGAGTGACTGCCAAAAGTAACAGTGTTTTTCAGCATACTTTGTATTTATGATGGATAATTTGAGAGCAGGTATGTTCTGAATAGCTAAAAAGGCACAAACTATGCTGTCTACAAAAAATAGTGTATTTTCAACTTGTAACTGCACTTCCCATTTCTAACTAAGTTTTGTTTTGAAGTTTCCAGCACTTACTGAGTAGCCAGATACTGCAGCGCTGTCTGTGTCCCGAGACCCCTCTGCCTGCTGTGCTTCTGACTGTGAGGCTCCTGTGTGTTCTTGCTCAGCACCACGTGTTGGTTGCTCAGCTCTGTTCTCATTCAGGTAAAAGACTGCAGGACACAGAGAACTGTTACTGTGACTAAAAGTAATGTGAACAGGCCTTGCTCCAAGGTGCTGAAACTCCAGAAGGAAAAAAGCCTGCTATGTTACCTGAAAACTTGTTTTCTAGTTATGATTTGGAGAGTATTTGTCTTGGTATCTGTCTACAAGCAGTGCTTTTGACAGGCATTTTTAAATCACTTTCTAGATTGTGTATTTAAGGTCGATGAGGGAAAAAAGGGCTTTTGAGGAGTTTTGAAGTTAAATTTATCTGCGCTCATGGCACTGTTGATTTTAGGGATTTCAGTTGTTATGCATGACAGATGGTCTCTGTTCAGTTCCTTATGAATGAACCAGGACAGGATTACCACAAAGGCAAATATGAAGTTTAGGGATACCAATTTCCTCAGCACTGCTGAAGATGTGTGAAGTAAAACAAGAAGCTGAGCTTGTACCACGAGTCCTAGGAGAGCACTCAAAATGTTTTCTTGCCTGATAGAATTAATTTTTGTTATGAACAAGTGGCTGGTTGGGAAAAGAACGAAGTTCTCTCTGTTTCAGACACCTGCCTTCTTCTTGCACTCTACATGTACATAACATCAAGACCAGATAAAACAGCATCTGAAATGCTTTGGCTTCAGCTGGAGCAAGAGGTAACCACAGCTGATTGTCCATGTGCTCTTTCCTTTTCCTTCCAGCTGGGGGAGTGGGAGGAGCAGGACAACACACAAATTGTCTGAAAACAAGTTCTTTCTCTAGCTGAAATAGGAAACTGCAAGTATGGGCTTGCAGTAAGGGATTACACTGATTTTTGAAAGGACCTGCTTGAAACTGAATCAGTAACTATCCTTAAACAGAGCATTGGTCATAATAGTCTTTTAAGTCACTGAAAAAATCCTAGGATGGCTGCAGATGTTCAGCACTAAGCTTTATTTTGCTTTTAGATCAATAGAAGAGTAAAAATAAGCAAGATTTGTGTTTAATTTTGATTGTATTTATTACATCTAAAAGGCATTCTGTAGTGATTTAGGATTTATATTCCTTGTACTCAATGGAAATGCTAATTTGCTGTCTAACAGTCATGGTTATATATAGAAAGAATAGCTTTAAACCTAATTTGTGTTGTTTGTACAGATAGAACTGACTTGTTTGAGGTTCTCTTTGCACTACTTCCCTCATTTTAAAGAATTTTGAACCATTTCCATGATGCCCCTACCTGCATTGTTATATTAAGAGTAAACACATCATTTGTATGCAGTGAATTAAAGGCCACTGACCTTGTCAGCCTCGCTCATCAGAAAGTTGAGAAGGTTTCTGTGCAAGGCAAATTCTGTGTCTGTAAAGTGTTAGAGGGAAAAAAACTTGTACAATTTTGAGGGTAAAAGAGATCATCAGTTACAGGGAAAAAAACCTGAAGAATTTTTGAAACTAGCAATGAATTATCATTTTTACCTCTCCTTATTTGCAACTCACACAACTCACTCTAACACAGCCTGTGTTTGTAACAGACAGTCAGGCTCCTGACATGCTGCATGTGGTGCTCCAGACCAGCAGTTTTATTTCCTGGCACAGACTGTCAGTGCAACCTCGAGGTATGTTCACCACAGCCCCCCACTTTAACCTGCTGAGAACTTCCAAGTACTCAATGCTGAAATTGCTTTTTGCCCCTTTTATTTTTTGTGCTGTAGTGAAACAAGTGTCCTGTACTTTAGAGGATGCCACCTTCTAGGAAGCTTGCTTGGGCTTGCTAGAAAAATTCTGAAAGTTTGAAGAGATGAAGCAGTAAAGTTCATATTGAAATAAGTTTTCTGCTCCTACGTTTTACTTTGTGTATTGAGGCACTGTTTTTCCTCTTGCAGGTGGTTAAGGCACTAATTGTAATGTTGCACAGACAGTGGATGAAGATTAGAAGATCTGAGACCAGCTTGTGTGCACATAAGGAACAAGTTATTCAGTTTTTACGGGATGCTGTTTTACTCTTGCACAGCCTGTCTCAGAAAGATAAACTGTTCCATGAACACTGTTTGGAAGTTCTCCATCAATATGACCAAGCCATGCCAGGCATAAGAGCCATTCTCAAAAAGACTCAAAAACTGAGTGCCTCTGAAGGTAAAAATCAGTCAAATGTTGGCTTTTTTCCACGTTGGAGAAATAAAAATTTCACTTCTGTCACTTTTCTCTTTTAACAAGTACCACAGCTGGTTGTTGCTCACATCTCTGGAGGCAGTTTAGATTAGGTATTAGGAGAAATTCTTCCCTGTGAGGGTAGTGAGGCCCTGGCACTGGTTGCCCAGAGAAGCTGTGGCTGCCCCATCCCTGGAAGGGTTCAAGGCCAGGTTGGACAGGGCTTGGAGCAACCTGGGATAGTGGAAGGTGTCCCTAAAAAAGGCATTAAAGAAAAGAGGGGGGGGAAGTTTGTGTGACAAAACACAAATCTAAAGACCTGTTTGCATGACACATTCAAAAATTGTATTTGCTGTAGTCTTCTACTGTCAGTATGTTCTAAAGTGCAGATGCCAGCTACAATTATACTGTATCAAGTAGAAAAAAAAAAAATTCTCTGAAACATTATTATTTTTTGTTGCAGAGCTGATTTTGGATGAATTGTATCCTCCTGAGCCAGAAGACCAAGGGATGGACTCCAGCTAGCCAACATGAAAGAGCAAAGATCTCTGTCTTTCCTCATCTGAACCATCATTGCCAATATAAATGTGAACTTTAAATCATCCTTTTAAGTGATAATCGTAGGTTGCACTCAAACACAGCACAACTCAGACACGTTTCTTTGTTGTAATTATTTCAGTGCCATCTAAATGTAGCTGAAAGCAAAGGAATCTTGATGAGAGAGTGATACTGCTGTGCAAACCCACCCAATGGCTTATGACTGGTTCTGGTTATGAATTTCATCCCGTAGGAAACTGCTGTGAATGGAATGGAAATTTCTGTCTATTCTCCATTTTACTGTGACTACAGCTGAATTTAAGATGCTGAATGTGCTGAGGTGTTTGGCATCACTGCATTCATATGAAAGCCTTTTGAACACACTTGTTTCTTTTGTACCACTTTCTTCTGTGACTTCCAGAATTTTCATATTGTTGGTATTAGTAAACAGTTTATGGTGATTTTAAAAACCTTTCTAGAAATAACTTAAAGAGTTGGCAGTTCACCACAAAGCTTTGAATTTCTTGCTGAGGATCGGTCACCTCAGCTCACTCAATTTCATGAATCTGCTGAAAATGTCATTACTGAGATGCCAGAACAAAAAATACTACAACTTACATTTTATAATTCACCTTAAAAGAGTAAGATGGTAGTGTTGAGGAGTGCATCCTAGGCAACAGAAGGATATTTAAATATTTGCAGAATGACGGGGGTTTTTTGGCCATAATGAAGATGAAGGACCATCTCATTCCTAGGATTCAGCACGAAAGACTGGAGGAGGAGCTGCTGCCCCACCCTTTGAAGTGTGCATGATCCTCACTGTCACACTGGGCTGCAGGTCATCAACTGAGCCTTAGACCCTAAAAAGGGAAGTGTGAGTGTTACTAAAATGAGCCCACAGGTTTGTGTTTTCAGATGGGAGAGCTTTTTTCAATATTCAACAGGGACTTGGTTAAGAAAGAGCCTGGATCCAGGTACCAGGAGGACAAGAGACTGTACAAGAGTGGGAAGGAAGCCCTTGGAAAATTAGGCAACATTCAGTTCTCTGGTCATGCCCAAAGAGGGTGTGGCCTGCCCTGGAGCAAAGAGCCCCATTCCAGTGTGCTCAGCAAGCTCCTGGCTTGGCCCTTGCTTTGGAAGAGAACTTTCCCAGAAATGCCTGTGCAGGAAGAACCAGGATAATAATCCAGCATCTCCTGCGGGCCAAAGCTCCTTCCTCCCCCCAGCCTGGGCTCAGCCTCCTCCTCTCTGAGGAGCAGCGGCACCAGGCAGGGCCAGGTCGTTGCTGTGAAACACAAGCTGCCAACCTCTCCTCTCAGTAACAGGTTTCGAGTCTCTTGTAGCATCTGGAGAACTGCCATTTTCCTGCTGAAATGCACCAAGGAAGGATGCACAGGCACAGAGCAGCAAAGCCCTCCAAGTCTCTGTGTGCTTGCATGGTCACGACCCTGGAACTGGCACCAGGGCCCTGGACAAGACATGCTGCACAGGTTGGTGTGACAAAAAACATTTGACTTGTCAATGAAAAATAAATAAATAAGCAAATGAACAAAGCAACCCCCCTTCCCCCCAAAAAAGGAAAAACAACCACCAAACAGCATTTCCTGGTCTTCAGGATTAGGGAGAAGAGCTGGAAAGTGGATGTAAAAGCCCTTTCCTTCCTCAAAACCAAAATAAACGTTAAGATAATTCTTTAAGAACAGCCCAATGAGCAGGAGCTGTGGTAAAGCCGTATCTGGCCGTGAGCCTGCTGTGGGGCAAGCTTAGAGCTGTCCTAACAAAGAGATGACAGTCACAGTATCTCAAATATCCCAAAATGCAGTGATCTGCCATCACTTTTCAACCGTTCTCACCACTTAATTTCTCTAAACAATTTGAGTTCATAGAGATAAGAGAGATTTAACCCGTTTGGGTGAACAGACCAAATGAACTGTTAAGAAGAGTTTGGACAAAAACCAGTTAAGGAATCCCAAACTGTTGGAGCAATCCTGTTATAAAAAAGTTGTTAAAAAAAATTCCTGGCTTCATCTAAAGGGTGTGTGTATGGCAGCTTGGAAAAAGAGAGAAGTGGATTATTGCTAAACTTTATATAAACAGAAGGGTTATCTGTGGAAAAAACTGGTAGGAAAACTCCTAACTGTTCCCTCCTGGCTCTGCATCCCCTCCCATCCACCCCCTCTAACAGACAACACCCAAACATGTACATTTACATTGTCATTGAGTTTTCTCCCACCTCTGGAATTTAAAGTAGTACAACTCAGGCTCCATACACCAAACAGACCCAAAACCTTACACTTTCACTGTCAGGAATTACAGTAACATCATGGCATTGTGAAATTAAACCATAGCTTTTAAAATTGAAGGCACTGTCTGTTCACATTCCCAAGGAAAAATGAGGCTGTACTAAAGAGAAAAGGCAGAAAGAAATATACCTACAGAACCACTATAATTCATTATTTGTTAAGACATTTACAGTGACCAATCTTGTCAAGATTAAGATTGTTCTGACCTTCAGTAATTCTCCCCTTTTTACATTCTCCTGGAATTTTTCTCAGGATTAAAAAGATCCAATCATGTATGCAGCAGCTGGTTATCTCCCATCATCAGTTCTTCACTCCCTGAAGAATTCCCAGCACAGCAGCTTTTCCACAGCCAGTCTGCATTTCCCCAACATGATACAGATAAGCTGTGCCTCTGTATTAAGTGAGAAAAGCAATTTACTCTGGCATCAAGCACGGTCACAGGACCGAACAATGAAGTATTGAGCAAAGGAAAGGCACCAGGCATGTTCTGCACACAGTTACCACATTCCTCAGCAGCAGCCACCCATCTTTCCTTGCCCATGGGGCAACCAGAGTTTCCCCTTGGCTGAAAGCTGAGCTCACCAGAGCTGCTTTTTCCTGCTCAATGAGCTGTACTTCCTGCACCTTGCAGAATCATTGACTTAGTGAGCTCAGAAGGGGCCTCTGCAGCTCATCCAGCCCCCAACTGAAACAAACTGCCACAGAGAAGCCAAACAACAGCTTTGTGTCATGTCAGGCCTCAAAACCCTATTTTTTAA
The DNA here is from genome assembly GCA_013397775.1 of Eulacestoma nigropectus. Classification (NCBI taxonomy): domain Eukaryota; kingdom Metazoa; phylum Chordata; class Aves; order Passeriformes; genus Eulacestoma; species Eulacestoma nigropectus. Next base: position 13,551 of record VZTE01003581.1, read on the forward strand.
ACCAAACTGACATAGGTGAAGGTGGCAAATACAAAATACCTTGTCCTGTAGCACACAACATCCCTGACCTGAGTTGAGTTTATTCATATTAATCCCATCAGGGTGAGCTACTACTTCAACGCCTGCGCTAAACAATTAGAACAGAGTCATCCTAACCACTGAATGTTTTTGTTGCAGTCTGCAATATTATTTATGGCTATAATGGCCAAATGGTTACAATTAAGGCCAAATGCAGCAGTTCTGCCTGCAGAGACTGTGTGTTATCTGCTATGAATGTAACAGCAAATGCAAGTTTCCATTTCCAGTGTAAATTGTTAAAAAATATACATTGTTGATTGTAATTTAGCAGACTGATAAGAAAAGATGATCTGTGAGCTTTATAAAGATCTACAAACCCACTGTGGCTGAAGTTTGTGAAAGTGATTCCAAGAGCAAGGGCCAACACCTTCACAGCCTGAAGCCTAACTGCCAGCACTGCTGAGCAGAGACTAATCTGAAAGCCAGTTTCTTCTCATATATGTTCAGAATATAATAGCCAATGCCTGTAGAGTGTCCTAACAGAGGTAACACAAACAGTAATGTTTTAGTCTATGCATTCATCATGTTGTAGGTTGGGGGTTTCGAGAATGAACAATTTGTGTTGCTAAAAGACCTTCTTTACAGCACAGCTGAGCTTGCAACCCCTGTCCAGCAGTCTGTAAAGGACATCCTACCTGATTCCAGGGGCAAGGTACCATCAGAGAGTGAACCACAAATCCCATGGCAGGAGCAAGAAGTGTTAGAATGAAAAGGCTGCAGTAGCTGACTTTAAAGTTATTTTGACTGCAGTAAGGGAAATGGGATATCAGAAATTGTTTTATCATGGCTAACTGGCCCTGAGTGGGAGCTGCCTTTGCAGAGGAGACAATTCCATCAGCGCAAAAGCCTGAGCTCTTGAAAGGATAAAGTAACATTTTCTTCAGCTTTCTCTCACCTGACAGGTTTAACTCGTGCACTTTTTTCCCCTCCTATATGGCTCACAGAAAAGCTGTAATATCTGACCAGATTCCTGTGGCACAGGCTGCAAAAACTAGATGAGGTCAAATAATAACCAGAGGGAAAAAAATAGGCCCCAAACCACTGGTTAAAGCAAACCTGGTGAGTTATTACAGTGCTGAGATAACATACTGAGTTTCCATGCTTGGAAAAAATAAAACAGGAAAGAATTGCTTGTTTGGCAATAACTGTTAGAAGTTTTTCCCTCCTGTGTGTCCAGCTCTTCCCACACAACCCTGCCATGGATTTTAAATGCATGCCAAGTTTTGTTCTGGAAAAACTCACACTACCATAGACAACTGCTGATTAAACATTATGAAAACATAACCAGCAATATTCTTCACATGAACCTGGGCTCTCAACTTTTCATTTCAACAGTCTGCTCTCCTGTACAATATTCTGCTGCAATAAAGGGTGAAGGTACCTTTGCAACCCTATGTGCTCCTTAATGGAATCTGCAGGTTTTAATCAAAACCCAGGTTCTGCTCCTCAGTCCCAAGTGCAGAGAGAGGGGAAGGCACACAGCTTTTCTCTGCCTGTCACTTCTCAAACTCAGCCATACTGCACGGGTGCACCTGCTAAAAGTCATGGGAAAAGAGAAACAGATGAACTAAAAAGCAGTGCCAACAAAATCATCACAAATTACCTGCAATTTCCTGGTGTCATTTCTAGCACTAACATTAATTATATGTTTTCTAGATTTAGGTTTTTAGGAGCATACATTTTGTCTGCTGCCCCCAGTCAACTAAGAGAAAATGTGAAATTAAAATGGAAGTGAAATGGTCTAAATGCATCTCCAACACATTATCAGCCTGCAGCTGAGACTTAAATTCAAGAAGTAACACTACAAAATGACCCAATTATTGTGGGGTTTTGATTGGGTGTTTGTGGCGTTTTTTTCATTTCTGTGTTTCTCCCTTTGTTTTTCTCTTAAATGCTACATTAGAACGTAGCTGGCAATTCAAGGTAATAATGCTGATACACTAAACATCAGTTCACTGCTGTGTGGTGTCACATAAAGAGTATTCTTGACCTGCTCAAAGGAAGTATTTTCAAGTGAAAGACTAACGAGTCGGGGGCGTGAATACAACCTTTCTAAAGCGTTTTTATCAAAACTAGAAAATACACAAACACATCAGCAAAAACATTTTCACAGAGAGTAGAATCACTTACCTCATGTTGAATTGGTCAAGTTGATGAATGAGGCAAAGTAACACACAAGTCTACACAGGTTGAGAAGATACTAAACTTTAATGAAATTACAGACTTCCTTAGAATCAATCCCTTTAGATTTGGCTTGGCAACATCCTGTCAGAGGATCATTGAGGAGCTTACACTGTCCTTGCTTTATGTTGTGACCTGTGAGTTTGGTTAGGCTTCAGTCTCCACCACCAAAAGTGATAGATATCCGTGATACAAGGTGACTTCAAGTACACTCAGTAACACGAGCTGTCAAACACGATGAAGGAAAAGTGGAGCTTTGCAGATACACCCCTAAATGATACTCAAAATGAGGCTAAGAAAACGAAGCTGACAGAATGTACTTCAAACACTGCATTTATTACAAAGGTGCATAGAGTTTATGCCATTTGGTTTGAATGCTTATGTTTAACCTACAACAACATACAGAGCGAGGTTACAGTATGTAACAAAAGCAACAATGATTATCTAGTAAATTCAATATTCTACTGTCTTTAATTTCACAGAACATTTCTGAAACAAAGGCACTTAACAGAATTTAAAAAAAAAAAAAAAAGATATATCAACACTTAAAGTCTTAACTCCTTCCCCCTCCCTACAGCCCCGTGGAGAACAAGTGATGTGAAGGCAACATCTACTGGGACTGACACACCAGCAGTACTTAAACTCAAAACTTAGGGATCATCTCCATCTTTTCTGTAACCATCCCATTCTCTTCAGTATTTGAAAACAAGCTTCAACAAGGTTGCAGGGCAAGAGCCAAATAAAATTTGGTCCTACACCTCACTGCTAATGATGATTAATGCACTAACAATAAGAAAACATCTGATTAATTGTGAACTGGACCATTTTCTCTTCTTTCAGTAAGTTTTGTAACTGAATTAGTAATAGTACTGCTAGAGCAGTTCCTTGTATATTAATGATTGATCTCTTCACTTGTATATAGTTATCATTTGCACATGTCCACTGAAGGAAAGGTGTCTATTTTCAGGCTCCTTAACCCTACCTCTCATCTCCCCCCACCACACACAGAGCAGTGGCAATTCAGGACCATCTATTTGGTCTGTACAACTTCCACACCAAAACCTCACATTTGGGAATGTCTGTTATTGCTGCCACCTTACTTTCCTCCCATCTCCTAAGGGATGACTGAGCCAACCTGCCATGAAAATGCAGATTTCCCTCTCACAACGCAAACACAACACCGTGACTGCCACCAACTGCTCCCTTTGTCACACCAGGTGGGGTGAACAGGAAGAGCATGGCACAGTAACAACCTCAGGAAGCCCCACACTGGACACTGTACCTGTGCTCTCCCTGGCCTGGCTCCACCCAGGCTAACAAAGGTGCTGGAACAATCCCTGCCCAACTTCTCCATGAGTAAACACCAGGGGTAGGATCTATAGCGAGGGACTTATTTCTGCAGTTACTCAGTGCCCTCCCACACAGAAACATTCTGGATTTCTAAGGCAACACTTCCTCCTCCATACAGGAGAAACCATCCTTTTTTGGTTGTTCCCATGTAACACCCGACAGTGTAATGAGGTTTTGCCCAATTTCTCAGCTGTCAAGGCAGGAAAGAGGAGGAACACACAGACACAGGATACATGGATACATGCTCTGTGAGTGCCTCTTGGCACTTTTCACGCTATTAACTTCAACACTCAAGAGAGGTGTAACAGAGGGGCACAGGTTGTCATGAACCCCAATGTAAAAGCTCATCTACAAGTTTCTTCTGAAATGCCCTGAAAGCTTCCTTAAAATAAAGAATCAGAATAATCCTGAAATAGACTCAAAAAATCAGGAAGAGGAACAAGGCTGCCTTTGACAGCAGCAATTTCCATCCACTCTGTGAGGTAAAACAATGCCACCAAACAATAATAAACCCCAAATGTAGAAACACAGGACAAATGGCTCAATGGCCTCTCTTAAAAAGTAAAATCAGTGTAAAAGATACGTTAAAATTATTTCACTGATTATGTCACAGTGATACATACAAATAACTACATAGTTCTATGAGGAATAACAACAAATTGCATTTCAATGTTGGAAAAGACAGAATTGTTAAGGACAGTGAAGAAAAAAACCACCTTATTTGTTTGAGCAATAAAAGATTCATAAAGCCTAAAGCCTCAGCAGTGGTAATAGCCATGAGGATGTCTCAAGATGTTTCATGACTGAAAGCATTACCTTCTTAAAAATACATTATCTGGCTGTGGCCAAATCCTTCCTTTCCCTGACTTTTCATTCTCTGCTCAGCTTTAAGGGAATGTTGAAGACAAAAGGAGTTTTAACCCCCACTGTGTCCCCTCACCCAGCATATTGTTATTTCAATGCAGACTGGGTTTATAAAGGTCTATAATTCTCAGGTTCCTGCCACCCACAGTTCCCACTAGAGACAGTGGAAAACCCTGAGCTTTTGAAAACCCCTATCTTCTGCTGACATCCCATCTCTCCTGTAAAATAAATTCCTTCCCTGTGATGAGGCAGGACTGAATTCCTGCCAAGGTACTTCTGCTTAACATGTGGTTAAGGGGCCGATTTTAATTCCAAACTCATCAACAACAGATGGCTGAAGTAAGCTTGTCCAATAATACCTGAACAAGAAATACTCATCCGATAATTTTATGAAGAATTTTCAGGTTTTCAGCTTTTGATCTATTTGGTCCATTAAGTGGCAGAGAGTTTGTTAATTTCTAGCTATAACACCCAAGTTTATAAGCCTTAAAATTGGGACAGAAAACAAGGAAATAACCAACTCGTGCTATTAAGAACTAGTTCAAAGACAATTAAACATGGTTTGCTGCCCCTTACCAAAGGTAAATGTGTTGCAAAAAAGGAAAATTCCCTTTTGAATGGTAAATGAAAGGTATTAAATGGTAGCTTACCTAACAAGAGTAGCTTCAAAACAGGCAGAACTTACATAACATATATCAGGTAGTTTCTCAGAGGTTAAGTTTTTACATTTTAATACTGTGCAAAAGATTGCTACAGCTTTGGGTATTTGACAATGCTCAGATTAGACCGTTGCACAGCAAATGTTATTGTGGTTCTGTATTTCTGAAATACTCCTTCTTCACACTTTTCTCATTGTATCTAGAGCAAAATCTCTTTTTGTATTTGCCTGAGGTATACATTAACTTCTGCAAGAAAAATACTCCTTCCTTGGAGCATTAAAAAAAAGAAGATACTGAACTTATTTTTCACTCTACTTAGACAAAAGACTGTTGTCTTCCAGAAAAATATAGTACAGGTGCATGGTGTAAACAGAACAAATTATATTTTAAAAAGTTTTGTACACAGAAGCACAGTAGAAGAGCTTTTCAATAGGTGGGCTTCTGGGGATCCATGTAGGCAGGGTTGTAAGGGGGCTGGGTGTGGTAAGGGTCTCCAGCACCAGCTGCAAAAGCAAAACACAAGAAAAAACAGATTTGTAAAACGTACATTCTGAATTCTACAGATAAAATGGCAACTTCTGTGTGTTTTGAGCACACAGTTAAGAGGTTAGAGGACTTAGCCAGTCTCTTAATTGGACTTGAAAATAGTTTCTCTTCACTCACAAAACATCTGCATTTCAGAAGTAAGATCACAAAAACCTTTGTTCTTGTTGGCTTTGGGGCTTTTTTGATGCTGAGTGTACATGAGTAGCCTTCAGGGGAGAACCTAGTCTAAAAAAAAGGAACAGATCTGGTCCAAAAAAAAAGCCAGAGGAAGTCAGGGGTGCACAAACAACAGGATATACCTGATAGTGTGCTGAGAAAAAATAAACCACTGGGCAAGAGAAAAAGGACTAGAGAAATCATTTTAGGATTCCTCCAGAGAAAATGCTTTCCTGGTAAGTGTCAGAGAATTAATTAATTAAGTAAAATAAAAGGGAAATCAAATTAATTAAGTAAAATAAAAGGAAAAAAGTATCCCATCACTACTGAGCACATGAAAGAGTCTGATTTATATACCAGATGTGTATCCCTTGGAAGAGATCCTTATTTTCTACTGTTCTGAGAAAAGCTGCTCTCAAGTGGCATCTTCATTTTCAGTCTGTCAAACAGCACAAGTTTGTTCAAGTAGCACCTGATCAGATCCCTGGAAAGTGCAAGTGTGGTTATCTTCTGCTGATCTTGTAAAGTGAGTGGGTTTGGCTCCTGCAGAGCAGGTATTCTCACCTGGTATGTGACCTAATTAAGAGCCTGCTCCTTGGTTAACAGACAGGAGAAACGAAGGAAAGAACTCTCACTGTGAGGCATTTTCAGCTGCCAACATGGAAAGTGCTTTGGTATGCTCCCAGAAAAAAACCCAAACCAATTGTTTTAAGAACTAACAAACCAGCAACAGCCTGAGAAACCAGAGAGTAGGAGAAGTTACATGACTAATTTATTGGCTCCCTCATATGAAAAAGATGAAGCCAAAGCACTGTGGCATAATCCCATAAAACCCACAGCTTCTTTGGCATGTTTAACAGAAAAACAGAGTCAACAGTCCTGCCAAGTCAGTGTTTTTACACATGGGACTGGTTTGCACATTATTAATGTACAATTTCTAACTGGTTTGCAAATCTTTCAGATCATGAAAAGCCATTTTATATTTGAGTTGTCCTAAAAGTTACTTTCAAAGGGCATTATCTACTAGTCAGGACTATACTCTGCCTGTTACGAACAGTGAGGTTTGTAAGAGGGCTTGAAGATCCTACAGGTAACAACATAGTTTTGTCCCCTCTGAGCAGCCAGGAGCCAACTGTTCAGAAAACAGCTATTACCAGCAGAAGTGGGAATTAGTCATTGCAACAATGAGGCCGCATGAAAACAATGCTGTGAAAGCAGGAAAGCTGAAGAAAAAACATTCTGATAATTCTAACTGCAAGTTGTCAACAGACTTCTCTGAAGTTCATCAGATACTTGCTACTCTACAAACAGTGACAAACTGCTAGAAAATACCATCTGTGTATAGACTGAAACACCTTACAGAATCAGTGGATGGCCTGTGTTGGAAGAGACCTTAAAGATCATCTCCTTCCAACCCCTTTGCCATGGGCAGGGACACCTTCCCTGAGACCACATTGTTCAGAGCTCCACCCAAATCGGCCTTGGACACTTCCAGAGATGTGTCCATAGTTTCTCTGGGCAACCTGTGCCAGGGCCTCACAAACCTCAAAGGAAACAATTTTCTCCTAATAATTAATCTAAACCTACTGTCTTTTAGTTTGAATCCATTCCCCCTTGTCCTGTCACTACATGCTCTTATAGAATAGAACTAGCAAATACTAGATTAGAAAGGGAATGAGGAAACATCCAACTCACGTATGCATATATATACAAATGTATATGTTAATTGGCTTTGATTTTAATACTAAATGTCAGCTGAATTAGTAAAACGTTCTACTGGATCCGCTGACAGTCCCACACATTGCCAAACTTTGCCAGTACAGCTCCAGCTCACACCTCCCCAGGCAATGCTTACCATAGAAACAGTGATAGGGAAATCTCCACCAGGGTGAATAACAGCATCCACCATAACTTGAGTTTTACGTCATTTGTCCACTTTTGTATTAACACAGCCACAGAAAATAACAAATGTAAATAACACAAGATTTTCTCCAGAGCAACTGTCTCTTTAGCTGTTGAAGAGATGAAGAAGCACTCGGTGCTGCCTTACCTGCCACAGTTTCATGGTACGCTGGGGGTCCCACCGGCTGCGTGGGGTAAGGGGGAGGGTACTGTGCAGGGTACGGAGCCACCGGCATTCCTGGGTGGGGCTGGATAGCCACAGGCTGGTAGCCCTGATATGGAGCTGCTGGGTAGTTGGGTGGCACTGCTGGTTGTTGGGGATAGGCAGGGTGAACCACCGTTGTGGTGGCAGTGGTGGTCACCACAGCTACAGGCAAGGAAAAGGAACATGGTTAGTGCTGGTGGTTCCCAAACAAAAAACCCAAACAACTGCCAGACCCCCTACATGGCAAGAGGGAAGAGAACTTCTAAATGCTCAGAAAATACTCCAAAACATCTCTCTGCAACTTCACACTCTGAAGCGGCTTAAATGCTTATTTTTAATATTTAGGTATTCCAACTTATAAGCAGAGTATTTTCAACTTCTACAGGAACATAATTTTCCAGAAGGGATAAAAAAAAAAGTCCTCTTCAAAGATGTGAAAGAGAAAATAAATCTAGAGCTACTTACGCTGTGGTCTTCGACATGCTTTGTACAGACAGCAACAGGAACAGGTGAGGCACAAAATAATAGTAATGACAATCACTGCACAAACAGTAACTCCAATGGCAATAAGGGTTCCAAAACTGCAAGAGAGAGACCACCAGAATTGGTAAGATTCACTCCTCAACCAAACCTGTAGCAAACACATTGCTCCACCTCCAATCTCTCAGTACTTATTGGACTAAGAAACAACTGTGCAAGGCAGTGCTGCAGGAGGTCAGGTCTGCTAAGCCAGGGGAAGCTGAACCACCCCTGCCAAGGGGTCTTTGGTTCCTCTCATTTTAGTGTGACTGTGATTGTTGTTGTTTTAGTGAACACACAGCTTCAGAGCGTGCCCAAAACGAAGCATCCCAGCCTTTGGGGTGACAGCAAGTTCTTCCCACATTCCCTAAGACCTCCCAGGCCCAAACTCAAGACAATCTCAGCACTGAACAGATTCTTGGCAGGTTCCTTGGCATCTGTAAACAGTTGGTTTACAATCCATGTTTCACACAGTTAGGAAGAACTGAAATTCTGACTTTACTGCAATGCAAGTACGCCAGTCTACATTATGGGATACAGAAACACTGCCTAAAACTCCAAAATTTAGTACAGGAAGGCCAAAGATTACACCAGCTTTGACCTCTGTCATGAGCACCAAATTATGGAGGCAGACATAAACAGTCACCTCTAGAAGCTTTACAAGTTCTATTTACCACACGGGGGAGAAAAGGTATCACAGCAAAGCCAGCGACAATTCCCTTTAAAGTGTTAAATGAAATGATCTGTTTCCTACTTTCCTACTGTCTGAAATCAATAAAGCCCTTCTTCCATGGAAGCCAAAGCCTCCAGCACTCTTAATTCTTAAAAAACACAACATGCATCAGTTCTGGGAACAATTGAAGGAAGTCAGTTTTAATGAACAACCAGCTCAAAAATAACGACCAGAGAGCTGGTTTCGCATCCATCCTGTTTTTGTTTGTTGGTAGAGATTTGGGCTACAGAGCTCTCTTTGACTTTCCTGCTCAGTTTCCTTTTAACAGCTTTAAACAAAATGACACATCTCCAGAACCCCCAGCAATTTTCACTTGGCTACCAAACACCCACCAAATGTGAAAATTGCATTTGAGTGTTAGTGACACTGGAAGGTTAAATCACTGACAAAAGGAATTGCAAAATGCTCTGCCCTTAGCCCAAATTTAAAAGACCTCACCTCAGTGTCTTCTAGAGCAACTTAACCCTTAGCTGAGCACTAACTGAACACAAGCACTGACTAATAAAAAAGGCTCATTTTAAAATGCATTCTTTCCCCTTAAGAGAGGTTGCATCAACTTTATTCTGTTTCTGAAAAAACTAGAAGAAAAAGCTTGAGTCAAATCTCTTTCAAAACAATGATTTTATCAAACTGTAACTGCATCTAACTTGAGCACTGATTTTGTGAAGCACTAAATACAGCACCATGGATACAACCATGAAGTACTAAATGGGATACTGTGGACTGCCCACACGCACTGCAACTAAGCAGTCACATGTGAAACAGGAAGCAGGAACTGCTGCAGCCTCCTGAAGTCACAGGAACCATGTCAGAAACACTGGCAGGAGAGTAAATGGATTACTGCAACACAACCACGGGATATAAAGGTGCAAATAATGTGTCGAGGAACATGTGCATGTTTTGCCCCATTTATTTGCACCCTTACAAAACGTTTCTGAGATGTTGACCTAAACATGCACTCCTAAACACCCAGCTTTTAAGTGCCCTCTCACCCTCATGAGCATTAGCTTCACTTTAGCACAGTAAGTTCACAGCCAGCTCATCTCCATCCAAAAATCCCATTTCTTTCAAGCCTGGTACAAAAAGCAAAATACAAATGCAATTTCAAGAGAAGAAGAAGACAGAGAGAGGACTGCACTCAATGGTTTCGTACATTGAATTACCCATCCTGATTCCAATGTTCACAAGAAAAAGCATGAACACCTGTGACAAACTACAGACACCTTCAGAAACTGCATGACAAGAAATGTCAACTGCAATTTCTGAAACTTGCGGAGCAGCCAAAAGTTTTTTCTTTCCTCTTGTTCCCACTTCTGGATCAACCCTGAAAGAGCTCTGTCACTAGGGAAGTTGACATTACTTCCATTACACACAGTTATTCTCCAGCAACATTAGCAGAGACAAAGTAAAGGAGTCTTCTAGGTTCTTCCTTGGGCTTTTTCCCCAGTAAAAGAAAAAAAAACGCCTTTTTTCAAGTGAACTATGCTAAGGAAAGAAATTCTTGTGTCAAGGAAAGAGATTAGGGCTGACGAAGACAACTAAAATTCTTCACTTCTACAGACAGTGAAGTTCTTAGAACTTTAGCAAATGCTGGGCAAAATCAAAGATACCAAAAAAATGGAGATAAAGTGGAGAAATATTTACTCATAAATTACCGAGCACAGCAGAAAACTGGCACAGCCCCCTTATCTTTCATGACTAAATTAATTTCTGATATGAGGAGAGAAAGCAGCACAAGCCCATCTGCAGCCAAGCTGGCCATCAACAGATATAAACACTGGCCATGGGTTCCACTTGCTTATTTTTAATAAAGTTTTCCACTCAATGAAGCACCTATCTCATATCTGCTACCTCTAATAAGGAACGCAACAAAAGCAAAGCTAAAAAACCAACACACCATGTCCTTATTTTCACCAAGTTGCTAGAGACACCCTGTGCATTTGCATCGCTTGAGTCTTTGGCAAAATGACACGACCACGGCACAAAGACATTCTGCACCCATCTTTTGAAGAGTTAAATGGAGACACATGTTTGAAGTGCAGGTGTGTCAGGCGTACACGTTAGAGTTGTGTCTGTGTGTGTAAACACTGTGACCCAGTCCTACCCACTGAAACACTGTGTGATTGCTGCAGACCAAAATCACAAGCTTTCAAAGACAACCCAGCAAGTAAAATTTCTTCTCACCTTTCTCTAAGGAGTGTAACAACTGATTACTGGCAGGCATTTTTATCACCCTACTTCACAGCAGGTAATTTTCCTGCCAGTGCTTGGGCTCATGCAATTAATGTCTTGGAACAGCAGGAAGTAGGGAGACATTTACAGAAAAAACCAGTAAGTGCTGTGAACTTGTAATTCACGTAATCAACACTCTCTTTCAACACTGAAGGTCTTCAATAAGAATTTTTTTTCTAACTATTTTTATTGACAATCAAAACTAGCAATACTCTTTTGGAATTTCTGCATGGTCAGTCACTACCTTACTGTAATAATGTTTTTTTACTGCCCAAGGAGTACTGGCCTGAGCACTTCTTGAGCATTTAAGTGATATCCCACTACCGAAAAAGGTGCAGGAAGGCTGCCACTAACTGATGATAGTCAAGTGAGGTCAGAATGGTGCTCAACATACTTTACTAAGTGAACCTTCTAACCTTCAGAAGACAAGACATTCCAGGTACTGTATCAAGACTCTCTTGCAGTGTGCTAACTCCTTTCTTAGACAAAGATTGCTTCATTTGATTGCTTTCACCTGATGAATCTGCCTAAAGGACTCTGAAAATATTTGGAAAAAAACACGTTCACATTAAATGATAATTTAATTACCATTAGCATTGTACGACAACGAAGAAGAACAGACGTGAGGGATTGTTGCTTACAGATTCTTCCCCTGAATGGTTAACCATGAGAAAACAAATGCCAACCAAAACCAAAAGCACACCTGACCCCTGCATTCTGCAAACAAACGTCAAATTGCAGAAATCAGGGTGGCCACAGCACCAGCTCAGAATGCTCTGCTGGCGTCAGCCAGAATTTGGGTTTCCAGACCCCCACATTATATACACCATAGTCTAAATAAAGCACATACAGTTATAAACAGCTTGAGCTCACTCACTGACATTTCCTGCTTCTTTCTCTTCACAGAAAAGGGAACTTTTGCCAATGACTTCATAAAAAACAAAATCAAACCTAACAGCGGTTTTACTGCAGCAATGACAAACTGCAACTTCTCATAAAATGTACAGGAGAGTAAATATGGAGATATTTACTCCATTTACTAAAAATGGAGAGACAATACCTGGCTCTTTCCTACCACCACCTCTCTCCTGGTCTTGCCCTACTGCCACTTCTACCCCTATCCTCTCACCCTTGGAAAGCACTGAAGTGTATGTGTAACGAGGATGTCTCACAGACTCACCTTACCTCTAAAGCTGTCTAATTATTCAAAATATCTATCAGCTCGCATGAAGGGAGTTCCTTGCCTATTTTACCCCTTTCAGTACTGAATGAGATGCAATGGACATATTAAAATGTGAGAATCAAGCCTAGGATCTAAATAATACTATTTATGGAAGCTAATTCTCAAGGCAGCTGTTCACATTGGAGAACTCTATCTTGAACATTGTCAAGTGGAAAAAAAAGCAGAGTTTATTTAAAGCATTTCCAAATATCATTTTCAATTCCAGCAAAGTATTTTTAACTCTCCTTAATAGTTTGAATCACTTAAGTCAGTGACATTTTGTAAGCTGATATAAAGAAAGTTTTCACATATCTATGCATTCATGTGAGTGGGACACACTAAAAATTTTGTCTTAAAACAGAAAAAAATATCCAAATGAACAATGAGACCACCTAGTTTTGAAAAATTAGTTTAAGCAGCCTTTTTATTGTTCAAGTTTTAATCTATTCCAAGATTTTTTCCATGCTTCAAGAAACACGCTGGCGAGGTTCTTTTCAAAAGCACTGCTGCTTTTAAAAACAAACATTTACAAATAGTGAGTTATGGCTGCAACACAGGGTGGTCTGGAAAGACTTCAGAAGATAATTTAGGCCATTTCTAAAAGTAAAATAAAAAATTGAGTATATGCACGTCATTCTTTACTGCTCCAGAAAAGGATTCCAGTTCCCAGAAATGTGATGGAATGATAAATATCCATGTTTGCCCTGACTCAGGTGTAGGGCATGACCAAACGAGTCCCCAGAGAGAGATGCTTACCTAACATTTTAGTCACAGACAAACAATGTCACACACTGCCTCCAAAGTTTAGCAGGAAAACAATAAATTATTTTTTTAAAAGCAATTATGAATTCCCAGGAGCCTTTCAGAGGGATTAGTTTTTACAACTTTACTAACAACACACTTCCTCAGTTTAATGTCTTAGCATAAAAATTAAAAACATAAGAACCACTGTCCTAAAGATTAAAAGAAAATAATTTACCATTACTCAGAAAGCAAGCTCAGAGGAAAACATTAGCCTGATTTTAACACTTGGAAGAGTGACCAGCCTATTTTAGCACAGCCAGGAGCTCCAGCACAAGCAGACAATCAAAATATACACCACAGTTAAGCCTCCTAGTCCAGGTACAATCACAGTAATTGCTGGTGCAGTCTTGACCACCTCCCCAAAATAGGATCTCTACATGATGAGGAAGTTTCCAAGTGATTCTTGTGGTAGGCAACAGGCAGCCTAAGACTCAGGCTGAGCAGCATGGTTTCAATTTTACGAAATCTTGGTCGTTTCATCAGACTGGCAGGTTTGAGTAACTGCAAAGTCATTTTACAAGCTCTGCAATGCAGTGAAGTGTGGATTGGAACTCTGATGTCTGCATCCGTCTTTCACACAAACGTTAACTCAAGTTAGCACTTGAAAGTGTCTCTCCTGGGGTCCTGCCCACATACAGTTCCTTAATGTCTTGAAAAGGGTTTCACTTTATTTTGACTAACCCCTCAGAGCAGCACCAGCTCAAGCCATCACTAACTGCAAACAGCCCTAGCAGGGACACAGATTAAATGAAACGCCCTAAAACTCAGCACTACTTTCCATAATTCTTTCTGGGTACCCCCAAAAGGTGAGTTTGCAACAGGAGCCCCAGCAAAACAACCCCTCTGTTTACCTGCAGTATAAACAGCCCTGAGCTACATCCCCCAGAGTCCACAGCTGAGCATAGCCCAGGGACCCAGCTCTGGCGTGAGAAACAACCTAAAGCAACAACAATAATGCCATGGGAAGCCAAGAAACTCTGCAACTGCCGAAGTGCTATAGAAAAAGAGAAGGCAAGAGTCTTTTGGGAAGAAGTTTGCTAAATATGTACTGAATGAAGCTTTTAGCTGTTTGTTCAAATAGGAAGCTGATGTGGATAACTTTAAGCCCAAAATAAGAAACTTTAATTTTATACACAGACCTACTGGAAATAAAGCTGACTACTATTTTTTAATATTATATTTACATTGGTTTTTTAAATTCTCCAATTTTTAAAAATAACATGTTTAGCACAACGTGTTCTTAAACAGCCTTTATGAGAAAGTGGCAGGGAGGGAACTTCCTGGAGTTTGTGGTTTCACTCAGACATCTGACACCCTGATCCAACAGGTTATTATGGAGTATGTATACAAGCATCTCTACCTCCATAAAGAGTGCACTTGTACTAAATATGTCTATTTACATAAATCCCTTTGTAATGCATACTAAAAATACAATTTTCCGGTGAAGTATCCCCAGAATCTATTACTGTACACTTTGTAGACAACTGAGAGTAACTGCTATAAGTAACTAGTGCATTAAAATATGCACATAACAAGGGGAAAAGTCAAGGCTGCATTCAGAGGGACTGAAGTCTTTCATCAACAGTGCAAGAATCAACACTGCAGCTTCATGCAGGCCCCAAGATAATTTTCAGTTCATTGGACTCTCAGCATACAAACAGTCCTTGAACACAATTAAAGGCATTTGCTTCTACTGGTGGTAAATAAATTTTAAATGCTCCTTTAGTGGCAAAAAGAGAATGTAGGTTGATTACAGATATTTAAGGCAAACGACGCGAGTCAGTTCCCTTCCCACCACCCACTTCAAGGACACAGGATGTTACCCCCACACCCAAATTCCAATTTCGCAATGGACAGGATTTTTCTTAGATGGTTAACTGAATTAATAGAACAAGTTTAACTGAAAAAAAGAATAACTAAGTGCCACAAGAAAATTTTCCCCACAAAAACTGAAACACTATGAATTTGCTACTGCCAATACCATACTAATTCTAGAAAGCAGATTTTAAGCAACTAATTAGAAACTAACTTGGCTAAAAAGTCAAAGGATTTTTTTTTTCCTGGCAAATTGCAACCTGGTGTATAACTTGCCAAACACACTGGAACTGCAGTAAAAGGTAATTTGGACTAGGTTACACCCACCTGTTTTGCTTGCCTTATAACTCAGCTTTTACAGCAAACACACCTTTTTCTTCACCCGCATTAATCATGTGTCATCACATGTATAAAATTTCCAAACACCGTGTTCAGGCCGGAGCAAAGTTTAAATTACGTAAATTATCCTGTACTGTTCTGAACTGACATGCTGCCCCACATCCCCTCTCTCTTCTGGGATATTACTTATCCAGCACAACAAGGATCATCAAGGAAAATCTAACACTGCACAAATGAGAACAGACCACTGCAGCAGAGGCCACATCTGGCCAACCACTACTTCTTTTAAATGGCATTGGTTATTAACAAGACCTTCATCAAAAGAGTCACAAAAGTGACTTTGATGACTAGCTCCTTTTATAGCCAAAAAAAAAAATAGATTTTAAGCTTACCTCTCAGTGGAAGTGAGAGCTAGAGATCATGCTAATAAAAACCGAGGTGTAACACATGAAAAAATGAATGGTATAAAAAATTTTGAATAAAAATATTTTGTCAAAAGGACAATCTTTACATAATTGGTAATTTCCTGAAATTAAACTAATTCGTTGATTTCACAGAAGACCCTACAGCTGCAGTTTTAAAAGGCTGGGCAGTTTAAGGGTATTCTCCTCCTCCCATAATACATCTACAACACAATCTGTGGCCAATATATCCAGCTACACCTCAGGCCACGGCTTTTTTATGGCAGTATATGAAAAGGCAGGGTTGGAGCTACCTTTGGAGCCCAAATGCTCAAACTTTTACAGATCCTAATAAATAACCATCGTGGTCTTTCAAACATGTTTTTAAAGGATTCTCTGTTTCTTGGGCTATAGGGTCCTTCTCTGAGGGTTACCCTCCCTGCAACCACTTCCACAACCTCTCCCCAGAGTCAATCTGTATGTTAAAAATTTACTGTTTTCAGAATTGCACTGTGCAGTTACACAGAGGCACAGCAAAACCCCCAGCCGGAGGGAACACTTTACCCTGGCAGGTACATCCAGCCAATGAAGCACATAGCCACACGAAAATTAACTCCTGAACGAAGTCCAAGTGATCAATCTTGCTGTGTCTTTGTAAGCTCAGGCCAGGTTGTCTTGTTTGTTGCTGTCACACAGCGCTCTGGGGTTAGCAGAGCACACCAACCCAGCCATGCACATCTGCCTCTTGCGCCAGGGCAGCATTTTTCAATCTCTCCTTCCTGCTTGGTTTCTGAGGAAACAAAACCCAAGCCCAGTGCCTGCAGCAGGAGCTTAGACACGACAATTCACTGCCCCCTTCAAGCAGCTTCTTCACCAAGAACACAGTGAACATGAAATCAAACGCTCTGCAATGCAAGTTACCACTGCTAATTGTGCAAGCTGGTATTTACTCTTCAGGCTAGTAAAAAGCATAGAGCATTTTTTGAAGTAGCTTCAAATCCAAATCTCAGTTGTTTCCAGGCAAGAAGCTTACATTCCTTGGTGAGATTAGCCTGTGCCTGAACATGAGCCTCACAGAACAGGCTCTATGCAGTTTAACTCATTTATTACAGAAAATATCAAGGACCAGCACTGGAAAATAAATCCTGTGCTCACTAAACAGAGACTGCTTACATTTCTAGAAGCTTTTTTCCAATTTTCACGGAGTCTTCCCTCTGGAAACATTCCAAACCCACCTGGACACATTTCTGTGTAACCTGCTCTAGGTGACCCTGCCTTGGACGGGGGTTGAACTAGATGATCTCCAGAGGTTCCTTCCAACCCTAACAATTCTGTGATTCTGTAATAATCCTCATTATTTATTTTCTTACCACTGGCAACCTATTACAGATCCTGGAGTATCCAAATACACCAGAAAGTGTAAACTGGAGTCCCTGATAGTGATAGCAGGGGAGGAGAAATGGGGTATAGTTCAAAATCACAGTATTTTTGACCTTGTCTGTGGAGAAAACACGGGCTTGAAAATATCTAAACCAGACAAAGCAAATTAGGATAATCACATCTTTCACTGTTGGACATACACTGGTTTTGCTAGGTTAGGCCTGTAGCAGACTATTGCAGATGCCACAATTCAGCCAAAGGCAGCCAGAATGACATGGATTTTTTCCGTATCACAAAAGGACAACGAAGCCACAAGACAACCCATGGCTCAAACCCCAAATGAGCAGTCTCCATCCAACAAGGCTGGTCTGTCTCTGCCGGCCAGAGCTTCCCAGGAAGATGGACATTCTGCCTCCCCCTTCTCATAAGGAGGAAGAGCCTTGCCTCAGGCATTATTGTACCTGTTATACAATCTGCTGTAATTTGCAGGAATTAATTCAGACACAGAGACCAATTAATTGTGCACACAGACAATGTGAAGTTTTGTTTCCAATTAGAAAGCCTGGTATCAGCTGCCCCAAGTACGTTATTTTCTTCTGCAACTCTGATACAGATGTTCTGAATTTTTCCACCTCCTTAAATGCTCAAATACTTCACAATTAGTTGAACTGTGGATGAGTCATCTAATTTCCTTTTCCAGTAAGGGTCACTATTGGAAAATTGGCATACCACGGCTAAGTAATCACATCACCAGTGAAAATAATAACAAGTGCTGTCCTGGTGAATCAGTGCTCTGCTTTTTGCAGTTTCTTAAAATAAGAATACTATGTACAGCAGAATGAAGAGGGAAAACCAACTAAATTAACCTTACTGCTCACAATTCATCTTTGAAACCAGAGAAAAGCAGGGAAAAACTCAGTAATCCAATTAAAATGGGGGGAAAAAAATCCTGAAACACCTTCCAGTAGTAAACCCTTGCCACAACGCGTTCACTAGCAGCAGAAATTGGAGAAATTGTTTATGGTCAAGGAAAAATTGTGACAAATTTATCAAGTTCAGCAATATGAAACCTATGCCTACACCCTGACCTAAAATCTCCACATGATCTTTAAGGACTGATCAACAAAGTAAAAAGCCTGACTCTGAGCTAACCCTTTCATACTTTTCCTAGAATGCTTACATTTGCTTCCAAATGCAGTATTCTGGGAAGCAAAATGCTTTCAAGTACCTGGAAGTGCATTATTAAGGCACTCCAATGAAGTGTCATTTATTGTCTTTAAAATGCCTGAAGATTACAGGGTATGGACCGCTTGCAGCGTGAAATACACTTAAAAGGATTACCCAAAGTGCACTCCTGCCTCAACAGCACCCAATACTCAATATAAATACTGAAAGACATTAATATTAAAGGATAATACTAAAAAGAAACCTACTAAAAACTGGTGCTTTGCTTGCACTTCTGCAGAAGATCTCAGAATAAACACAGTAAAAAAGCAAAAGTACAAGCAAACTAGAAATTCCTCAGCCGGGCAAGACAACAAACATTCCACCAGTAGCCCTTCCCTAACCGTGTCCTTAAAATTAGAGTGTAATTGTGGCAGGTTTTCCAAGCAGGGAGAAGAAACACCCAGACCACAGAGTCCAGTGGCAAGTCCACAGGTAGTTTGTAACTAGCCCTCAGAAAGGGGAAGTTCTCTTAAAAAGACAGGATTTGTGAGCAGTGTGCCAGGGTGGTAGCTTGATCTAGAAATCAGCCTGATGCAAGAATGGGGAACTAAATGCTTTCTGATCCATGATGGCAGGAAACCATCACCTCCTTCTCAAGGGCAGTGTCAAAGGTAATATTTGCAACTCCTAAGAAAGAACAGGGCACTAAAGGTAGTTGCCCTTTGTTGCCTCCTGTCACGTTACAAACTGTTCGAAGAGAAGGCTCATCTTGTTGGAGCTACAAACAAATATTCCAACTAACATCAGCCCTTCTCTCTACACAGTGAAGAATTAAACACAGTCATCAACAAGGCAAAACCTACCTTTTAAAAGAAAATGGCATGGAGAGAGAGGGTGGAGTATACCTTGCAGGCAAGGAAGCAGGAACAACTCTTCCAGAAGGAATACAGCTCACTACTTGGTTAAAAAAACACAGAAACCTCAACACACACAACACAAACCCCTGGGCACTGTCTGCAATTCAACAAAAACCTACTTGGTGTTCCACTGGCTGCAGTCACAGATGGTGCCACTCACTGCAATTCCCAGTGTTGGAACACCCTAAACAGGACACCTCAGCCATAAGTCATTTTGGAAAGTTCTAAGATGTGGTTTTCCTACAGAGTCATATCCGGGTGGCTTTCCAAGGACACTATTCCTCTGAGTAATTACCACCTTTCTAATAAAATTGCTTAACAAGAAGGTAAGTTTGATGTTAAGCCTAGGCCTTTGCACAACACTAATTTTTCAAAGCTGCAATGTAATTGAAAGGGAAAAGATAAGTCACCCCTCTTCTCAAGCTGAGACATCCATGGTTCTCTTTTAGACATTCCATAGCTGAAAACAAAGATAATTAAAACAATTTAACTGCTCCTTCCTAAATTATTTTTTCCCTGTCATTTACAAAGAGAAAGCCCTGACTGCAAGATAAGGCTCACGCCTGCTGTACTGGAACCACACATCTGAAGACAGGAAGATCAGCCTAGCTGAGAAGGCGCATCCCTCCTCCAAAATATTTGTTACATCAAACCCTTCTCCTTGCGGAAGAGACCCCGCCAAAAGAGACCAAGGCTCCAGTACATCCACGTACCCCCTTCACATCGCCACGGCAGCGCTACCTTCCCGTGCCTTTAGCGCGGCTCCTTCCTCCCCGGCAGGAAAAGATGTGCCTGGACTTACAAAGCGCGGGGACTCCGCCCGGCTGTGCCGGGAAGGGCGCACGGCCCCGACCCTCGCCTGCCGCTCCAGGGGGCGATGCCGCTCGCACGGCCCCGCTCGCAGCCGGCACCGAGCCCGCGCGGCGC